>CM051234.1:30131246-30376246 GCA_027917425.1 Gastrophryne carolinensis
CCAGTGTATATTTGGGCTCCTGCTGCTGCTGCCAACTTCTGCCAACTCCAGGGTGTGATTCATCCAATTTTTGGGCTCCTGAGGCCAACTCCAGTGTATATTTGGGCTCCTGCTCCTGCTGCTGCCAACTTCTGCCAACTCCAGGGTGTGATTCATCCAATTTTTGGGCTCCTGAAGCCAACTCCAGTGTATATTTGGGCTCCTGCTGCTGCTGCCAACTTCTGCCAACTCCAGGGTGTGATTCATCCAATTTTTGGGCTCCTGAGGCCAACTCCAGTGTATATTTGGGCTCCTTCTGCCCCTCATAGTGATGCCACTTCAACTCTCTGCAATTGTGCCGCTCTGCGATTCTATTAGCGATGCCTCTGATCTGCATGTGATATTTCTTCAAAGTATTATTTAACAAACCCAGCACGCATCCTGTGCGTGTTACAGCAAGGCTGAATGGTTTACAACCCTATTGAGGCTGTAGGAGGCTCAGAAATAGCCGTTTTTAATAGCGATTCGTCGCGAATTTATTCGGGTCGAAACGATTTTTGTCGGAAAATTCGGCGAATCAGTCGAATCGAATTTTTCAAAAGTTCGCTCATCTCTAATCACTAGCGGTGGTTCAGTGTAAAGTGTCAGCACTGTATGTTCAGCAGCACCATGTAGCACCTGTCACTCAGTAGTGCTCTCCCATACTATTCAATGGTGTGTAATTTGGTTTTGGCGTTTGCCTAAACTGGTTTTCACTTCTTTGCCTTAAAATGATAGTGTTGGCTCTCCTGGCCAGCAAACAAAGACTTTTATTTTTGTTCCTGGAACTTTAGGGTTTTGCTGCAGAATTGTATGTGTTGTTCTGCAATTGCAATGGCAGTGCTACAGTGTGTCAACAATGTAATATTGTAAGTTGATAATGTCTTTTTGTTCTGGTGCTGGTATATATATATATATATACATACTTTTTTTCATATAGTGTCCAGCGCTTGTCTTCAGAGTGCCCAGTTTTAGTGCACCAATGCTGGCTTTGTTTTGTTCATATATATGGTCTTCTGCTCCTAGCATCGGCTGCTCTTCACTGGCGCTACTTATTGTTTGCTGCAGCATTGTCCTGTTGTTAAAATGTAGTGTTGCCTTGGCCTCCTTTTTCTCTGAGCGCTACATAGCATTCTCGGTTAGAGGTGCAGTGAAGGAAGCTGGTTTTGGTTTTGCTTTATGCACTTTCGGGATCAACATGGCTCCCCCCAGACGCATAGTGTGCTGCTTTCCCAGCACTTCCTCCAGCTCATCGCAGGAAGGTTTTGGGCAAGGCAAAATGAAGCAGCAGCGTGTTGACCCTTGGGTCAATGGACACATTTTGATGGTAAGTTTTATTACTTAATGTACCATACATTATCTTGTATGGTGTTTGGACTTCCTTATGTAACTTTAAATGTGTATGTCTATTTGTTAGCGTTTCCAACTGTTGCCTAGCATTTATTTTTTACTTTATGGTTTCTGTAGCAGCCTTAGTTAATTTAGAATTTTTAAAAGTAAATTTAAATATAATTTTTGAAGAAAAAATTGATTCATAATGACGCAATTCGATAGCGCAAATAGTTTCCTTAAACGTGATTTACTGCAGTGCAGGCCATCAAGAATGGTGCATCCACATGTCAGGAGATGGGGCAAGGAATCCTGGTAAGGCCTCATGGTGATGTCACAGCCCTATATAATCCTTTATCAAAGTGAGCCGCACTCAGAAGTTTAAAAATTGATATACCATGCCTTTATTGAAAACATATACATATACAAGAATTTTGTAAAGAACCAGCACTCCAATGTAAAGGTAAAAGTAAATGAGCTTATATTTGTAATCCAAACACCATAAATCGTGCAAAACAGGGATTGGTTTCTGGTCGACGTTTCGGGGTGCACTGTGGCCCCCTTCCTCAGGACCAACCACATACAACCAGAACAGGCAGTGAACTGCCATTATATAAAAAAAGGGGGCCTACTGGGGTAGATATAACTTTCCTCTATGAACCCCATAAACAGATTTGCGAACGCCGGTGCGACTGCACTCCCCATCGCCGTCCCGACCATTTGCTCAAAAAACTGCTTCTCAAACTTAAAGAAGTTATTGGTCAGTACCATCTCAAGTCCCATTAGGATATACTCTGTGGGGATAGAGGTAGGTTTTCTAGAGAGAAAATGCTTCACAGCTCTCAGGCCTTCCTGGGTGGAGATGTTTGTATACAATGATGAAATGTCCATTGTGACCATTAGGGATGCCCCTGTTGTCATAACTGTACTGTACTGTTTTTGCAGAAAATCCCCTGTGTCTTTCAGATAGGAAGGTAATTCAGACACATATGGCTGCAAATAAATGTCTATCCATTGTGCCAGAGGTTGTGTAACAGAGTCCGTGCTTGCTACAATTGGGCGGTACTTCAGCGGGCATAGGCCTTTGTGGATCTTAGGTAACCCATAGATAACAGGAATAATAGGATATTCCATATGAAGAAAATCAGCAACATCTTTCGTGACCCATCTATTGGCCAAGCCCATATCAATATAATCCTTAACCATTTCTTGTACACAGTGGGTGGGGTTATCACTTATTCGTCTGTAGCTGACGGTGTCAGATAGCATCTCTTGCATGCCCTTCTTGTATTCAGCGTAGTCCAAGACCACTATTGCTCCCCCTTTATCAGCGGGCTTTATAATAATTTTATTATCTGCTTTGAGAGATTTGAGGGCTCCAATCTCTTGAACTGAGAGATTACTATGAAACCGTCTTTTGGATGCCATTTGTATAGTGTCAGCTCTGATCGTCCGAATATATGACTCGATTGAACCGAAATTGCCCTGAGGTATGAATTTGCTTTTAAGTTTAAAGGTTCTTGTTCCAGTGCTGGTATCACTGGCACTAGTGTCTGCGTTAAAAAATTGTTTCAACTTTAAACGTCTCTCATACTTAAACAAGTCTATGTTAAACTGGAATAGATCAAATTTTGAGGTGGGACAAAAAGAGAGGCCGCGAGAGAGCAGGCTTACCTCATCCACGGTGAGCTGTCTTGATGAGAGGTTCATGACGGGGCTTTCCTGGAGGTTTGTCGCGTCTGGCTTGCAATGCTGGGTGCCGGGATGATGCCGCCGGCCGCCCCTCCTGGATCGTCTGATCCAGGGGCTGTCCGAAAAAGGGAGGGATCCCGAGAGTCTCGGATTTTGGGCCTTGCCCCCCTCGGGTTCTCGCTGTCAGATGACCAGTTCTCTGTGGGTATTTCACTTCTCCAACTTCATATGGGCTTCTCATGCTGCTGCCAAATCCAGGGTGTGTCTTTCAGGCAATATATGGTCTCCTCATGCTGCTGCCAACTCCAGGGTGTGTCTACCAGGCAAAATATGGGCTTCTCATGCTGCTGACAACTCCAGGGCATGTCTTTCAGGCAATATATGGTTTCCTCATGCTGATGCCACCTCAAGGCTCTGTCATTGTGCTGCCCTGAGACAGCAATTCTAATAGTGATGCCTCTGATCTGCATGTCATACTACTTTACAATATTATTTTGCTTACACAGCATGCATCCTATGCATGTTAAAGCAAGGCAAAATGTTCTACAACTTTATTGATGCTCTCGGTAGGCAAGAAATCGCCATTTTTAATAGCGGTTTGCTGCAAATAAATTCGGACCAAAACACATTTTTGGTGAATCCTCTGAAGCAAATTTTTGCTGCTGCTGTAATTTTTTTCAACTTTTTGTGTTCTCAGCTTCTCTGAAGAGGATTCGTCAGGGACTGGTTACTGCTGTGACTAGTCTCAAGTGGGAGGAGGTTAGGGGCTCCACCACACTCCCTAGGGGATCCTGGAGTGAGAGGGAGGGAGCTGGCCCCTCGGAGTTGGGCTCTGCTGGGCATAATAGGAGGAGCAGGAACAGCACTGCTTCTGCTCACAGCCCTCCCTGGTGAGTCCCCAGCAACACCTTGTTCCTTAGTGAGTCCCCTTGCTTATTGGTTTTAATGTTAATACTGTTTGCATAGTCATTTGTTAAAGTCTAGAGTGTAAATGTTTTTTTCCTTGTTGTTTCAAGGCATCATACAGACAACAACACCTCCAAACCCCATTTGCAAAAATGCGCCCCTGCCTGTTGCAGGTAATACTGAGATTAAACATCACCTCCTCTATGCACCCTGAGTTCTCTAAGTTTCTCATTGGCTTATTATTTCACAGTTCTTTCTGGAAAAGGATAACCAACTCCCCCAAATACAGATTTCATTTCTTTTAGAGTGTCTGAAATTCTCCAGAAGGTGGAGGAAGAAATAAAAAGGGGGGGAAGGGGAAGTAGGAGAGATAAAAAAGGAGGGGATAGAGAAGAGAAAAAGAGGAGATATAACCCTGGAAAGTGCGGTAAGATTATCACAAACTATTAGAGATAGTGCCTTAACCAGGGAAGGTAGAATCCTACCTGGTGCCCTATAAAGGGTGAGAATGTTTTCATGAGAAGATCGTCCGCACCTCAAGGTTATATCTCTAATAGATCAGTGTCGAAGTCGGCAGGCAGATATTTCTGGGTCCAGGGTTCCCATGTGTCTCTAAATCTTTCCATAGTACCATTATGTAATGAGGTCATTTTCTCCATAGCCATAATATTAGAGATCGAGACCTGGAATTCCTTAAAACTAAGTTTGGGGGATTTCCAAGACCTGGCTATTACCAATTTGGCCCCCGTTAAAAGGTGGTAGATAAGGTTCTTATTATTTTTGGTTGTCCCGACTATTGGACCATTTAGCAGTGCAATCCAGGGGTCTGGTGTTAGAGTGGCATCTAGAACATTGCCAAGGACTTCAAAAATTTTGTGCCAGAATATTTTGACTACATGGCAATCCCACCAAATGTGAGATTGCGTTCCAACTGCACCACATCCCCGAAAGCAAAGTTTACCTGCATCTCCGGTGATGTGGCAGAGTCGATCTGGGACTAAGTGCCATCTTAAGAAGACTTTAACGTTGATCTCGATCGAGTTCGTTGATGCCTCTCTACCAAAAGAAGCCTGCCAACTTTTCTGCCATTCAACTTCAGAGTGTTGTATGTCTAAATCTCTTTCCCACCGTTGCATAAGCGCACTTCTGGGGTTCCCATGTGTCTTGCAGAGCTGCTCATAAACCTCAGTGATCGAGCCCCTAGCTCTGGGGTATTGTTTACATCTGACCTCGAACATTTGAGGCTGATCTATATTGTCCTTACTTCGTGTTAATGACGCTATGAAATGTGAAATTTGTAAGTAGCTAAATATCTCTTTCCCCGAGAGGCCATATTTTTCCTGTAGCCGAGGGAAGGGCGTTATGCTTGGTCCCTGCAAACAATCTGAGATATACCGGACACCTGCCTCTTTCCATTTCGTAAATCCTCCCGGGTCTGTAAAAGCCGGGGTAAACATTGGGTTGCCCCAAAGAAGCATCATTGGCAGATGCGGGGAAGCCAGGCCTTTTGTAAATTTAAGTCCGTCCCATAAATGGAGGGAAAAAGACAGGATCAGGTTCACCACAGATTTTTTATGATTTGCGGGCAACCACAATACATTTTCGACCTCAATTGGGTGACAAATGGCTGCCTCTATTTGAACCCACGATGGTGCCTCCGACTGTAGATAATAGGAAGTTAATTGTGATATCTGTGCTGCCTGGTAATATTTAGTCAAGTGAGGTACTCCCAGACCTCCCTTGGATTTTGGCAGTAACATTGTTGCTTTAGTAACTCTAGATTTCTTATTTGCCCAACTGATCTCGAAAATTTTATTTTGTAAGCTCTTCAGATATGGTGGCGGAATTTTAATTGGAAGAGACCTAGCAATGTATAGAAATTTGGGGAGGATATTCATCTTTACTGCTGCTATTCTGCCCAGCCAGGAGAGACCGAATGTCTTCCAAGATTTTAGGAGTCCCAGAAGCTTTTGACATAATGGAATATAGTTGGCGTTAAAAAGGGTATCATAGGAGTTCGTCAAGTTAATTCCCAAGTATTTCACTCGGTCTTTTTCCCAGCGGAAGTCGTAAGCTGCTTGAAGGCGAGACCAGATATCCTGCGGGATGTTTATATTCATAGCACTAGATTTAGAAGTATTTACTTGCAAGCCTGAGACTTTATCAAAATCAGTTAATAGTTTCATTATATTGGGTAAAGATATTAGCGGATCAGAGACCAAAAGGAGTACATCATCAGCAAAAAGACTTATTTTGTGCTGCGTACCTCAAACATCTATACCCGAGATATCCTGTGAATCGCTAATGGTTTGAGCGAGTGGCTCCATCGCTAGGGCGAATAAGAGGGGGGACAAAGGGCAGCCTTGTCTAGTTCCTCTAGCCAGGGGGAGATAGACTGATCGGAAACCGCAGTATTTAACAAATGCTGTCGGACCATTATATACTTTTTTAATCATGTCGATGAATTTTGGCCCAAATCCCCATCTTCCTAGTAGTGTGAAGAGATATTCCCATGATACAGAATCAAACGCTTTTTTAATATCAAGCAAAAGAAGCATTGCTTGGATCCCTTTGTCTCTAGCCCGATGCACCAGGTGTACTGCCCTTCTGATGTTATCTCCTGCCTGACGCCCTGGGATGAAGCCAGTCTGGTCTTTTTTGATTATTTGGGGTAGATATTTTAGCAGCCGTTCCGCCAAGATCTTTGTAAATAGTTTGATATCTAGGTTTATTAATGATATAGGTCTGTAATTAGACCATATGGAGTGATCTGAATCTGGTTTAGGTATCATACTTATAGAAGCTAACAAAGATTCCTTTGAAAATTGGTTTCCTCGTCTTAGATCATTAAATAGAGCTGCTAATTTTGGAGCTAGGATTGCAACATAGGTCTTATAATAGATTGCCAAGAATCCATCTGGGCCCGGTCTCTTGTTAAGTTTTAGGGTTTTGATTGTCTGCTCAACTTCTGAAGGTCCAAAATCCTCTTCGAGCATTTCTACTAACTGGTCAGGCAAAACAGGCAGAGATGTTGAATCTAGGAAATCTGAAATATCTTTCGGATCGGGTGGGTGGGGATTTGCATATAGTTTCCGGAGTTGTGTACAAAAGATCTCCGTAATTTTGTTTGGGTTACTGGTAGGGATACCTCTTTAATTCTTAAGTCTGATTGGCTTAAAGGCTTGGTCTGGGGATCTAAGCTTTCTCGCTAATAGTGAGTCTGGTTTATTTGCCTTGCAGTAGTATTTATGTTTTATCCATCTCAGACAATTTTCTGCTTTCCCTGCCAGAGCTAAATTCAATTCCTGAGTCACTCTCTGAAGGTTAGAGCGGACTTGTGGTGATAATGAAGATTTAGCTCTAGCTGATAAAGATTGGTATTCATCTTCTAGGGTCGAGATACGCTCATTTCTTTCTCGTTTTTTCTTGGAGGCTAACTGGATTAATCTGCCCCTAATTGTGGGTTTATGGGCCTCCCAACATATCGTGGCCGACACCTCTTCAGTCTCATTTACAGTGAAATATTCCGCTAAGTCTTTAGCTATGGTATCTTTTATTGTAGGGTCTGCTAGTAACGTCGAGTTTAGGGACCATGTGTAACTGGAGGGTTTGCTAAGTAGCGTATTTAAATCTAGGAGCAGTCCTGCATGGTCTGACCATGAAACAGGGAAAATCCTGATTTTCTGAATCATAGGGACTGCTTTTTGGGGCATAAAAATGTGGTCAATTCTAGTGTACAGAGTATGTGGGTGGGAAAAGTGTGTAAAATCCTGTACCCCTGGATGTTTCTCCCTCCAGCAGTCTACCAAGGCGAACTTATCTAAAAGCTGTCTAAATGACCTAGAGGCCGCAGATGAATGGGTAGAAACAATGGGTGAGTGTGGGGACTGTCTATCTAAGTAGGGGTTAAGAGTCAAATTGGAATCTCCACAAATAATCACCGCACCCTTAGCCACTTCATCTACCTTTTCTAAAAATACTGATAAGAAGGCCACTTGATTTACATTTGGGGTATAGTAAGTAGCGATTGTGATTTCGATATCCTGGATATATCCCACCAGGATTAAAAATCTTCCTTCTTTATCTCTAAATTCTTTCTGGCATTGGAATTGAACGCCCCTCTTGAAGCAAATCAAAACCCCTCTTTGTTTTGTCTCAGCATTGGACATATATACTTGAGGATAATTGGCGTTCAGAAAGTTTGGTTTGGAGGATTGGGAGAAATGAGTTTCCTGAAGACAGATGATATCAGGATGAAGACTTTTAAAATGACGAAAAGCTGTGCTTCTCTTGTGCGGGGAATTAAATCCCTGCACATTAAGAGAACAGATGATCGTCATATCTATCACTATCTTAATTGTAGCCTAGGTTTTCTGGATAATTTTCAGCTCAGAATCGAGTTAAAAGGCGTTCTGAGTAAGCTGCAGAAGATATTAAAAACTGAGAAGAGGATAGTAGGAAGAGGGGCAGAAAGGGGGAAGAAGGGGCTAGGGGGAGGGAGAGGGAAAAAAAAAAAAAAAAAAAACAAGATGTGGTCTACAAGACTCTACTATGCTCCCAAGTACTAGGGAGACTGAAATTTTTAATAGATTAAATATTCTCGTTAAGTGCAATCCGGTCCCTCAGGCAGGAGTGGATACACTGTTATGTAAAATCACTTTTGTCCCTTTGGGGCCGCTGCACCCGATGCTTTGGTAAACCTTTAAACCGGACCTTCAGCGTGATTTTATGAAAAGCCCAAACTCTTAAACGATTCCCCAGCATTAAAAATTAATATATTTTACGTTTTTAGTCACTAACTTATTATTCTTTCCCCCACTGGGCTGCAACTCTGTTCAGGAATTTAGGATATGGGCGCCGCCATCTTGACTCAGAAGCATCACACTTACTGAGGAGAGGAGAGTGGGATAAGGTACAGGGGGGCAGGTTATAGCTGTGGTTTGCTCAGACAGAGCAGAGATGGGGTCAGGAAAAGGTCAGCAGTCCCAGAATGCAGAGCAGCACAGTCAGGAGGCACTTCCTGTTTGCAGGCTGCCTGATAAGATGGCGGCTTCCATAAGCCGCCATCTTGAATGTTTAAAGGCTCATAACATGCAGTAGGTGCAGGTAAGATGATTTTTAATGTGGGCAATCTGTATGTACAGGGTGTGGGAAACATATAAGATAAGCTCTTATTCAGAGTGAAGGTCCGCTTTAAGTGAACAAATATTAAACTATAGGAAACTGTAACCTCACTCACTAACAATCCAACCGCAGATCTAAGTCTGTCGGTTCTACTGGAGTACGATCATGACACTGCCGACGGGTGAAGGGGGTTTCGAAACAAAAACATTCGTAGGTAAACTTTAAACTAAACAAGGTAACAGTAAAATAGTCTTTCTACTTCAATTTAACTTAGAGGGGGCTTAGAGGGCTAACGGCTCGGGCCCATCTAAAATCACTCAATTCTGTGTTTTAAGCAATAAGATGGGCTATAGTCATGGAACACAGTACTCAGCTATTACCTGCTATTTCACACTAACCTTGGATGGCGATGCAGGAGGGGGGTGAATATTATGTATTCACTTTTCCTGTCCTGTCTCGTCATGTTGAACTACAGTAAAAATTAATAGTAAAGTATACTTTCAATTTTAAATTAACTTAGAACAAGAGCTAACGGCTCAGGTCAGCTTTAACTTACTCAAAGCTGTGGTTTAAGCAATACAATAAGCTATGGTCATAGATCACACTAATTAAATATTGCTTGCTATTTCAAACTAACTTTGGATGGCGATACAGGAGAGGGGGTGAACAGGGTATGTCTATTCTTCCTGTCCTGAATCGCTATAACAAGATGCAATAAACGTTAATATAATGGCTTATGAGTTATCTTATTAACCCAAGAGGACTGGTCATATATGTCTTTTCAATAGGTCACTGGGTCAGTGGAGGGTGGTTAGTATTGAGGTTCATACTACTATTCAGTACAATCTGATCAGATGAATTTACTAATTAAAGTTGTCTTCTGGTGGTTTAGTCACTGAATGTTGAGAAGGAGAGTCTGCTGCCAGGGGCAGATTGTCAAGTGTCTTGAAACTCAAAAGAAGTGCTGCAGCCTTGGTGTCTTGTCCCCCTTCTTGATCTCTTCCCTGATCTTTGGTGGGTTGGGGATTCTTCAATATTTCTAGGTGTTTTAGCTTGATTGGGCTTGATGAGGCCAGCTGTCAGTAGATGGAACTGTAGTTCCTCGTAGCAGGAGGCAGAGTATGCTTTGTCTTTAATATTAAAGGAGATACGGAAGGGAAAGCACCATCTATATCTGATTTGATTGTCCTGTAACAGCATCAATAACGGTTTAAGCTCTCTTCTTCTGGCCATTGTGGACGCTGATAGGTCTGAGAATATCTGATATTTATGGCCTTGGAATGTTAACATATTTTTTTCCCGGGCTTGGATCATTTCTTTTGTCTGATAATAATGGAATTTGACGATCACATCTCTGGGGGGATCAGATTGTGCGTTACGAGGGCCAAGGGATCTGTGCACCCTATCCATTTCTAATCTTTCTGTTGGAGTGCCTGGGATCAGCTCTTGGCATATTGTATGGATGACTGAGTGTAAATCTTCAAGGTTTTGATCGCCTATCACGATTTTCAATGTCCTCAATCTTTGTGGAGAGCATCACATTATCTTTTTTGAGTTGTATTATTTCAGACTCTAATATATCTTGTGAGGCAATTACTCCACTCACTTTGTTTTCTAGAATATTTAGGCCAGAGGTAATTTTGTCTAATTCCTTAGACAGGTGCTCTTTAAGAATATTTGTGTTTGACTGCAAGGCTTTTTGTAACAGCCCTTCAAACTGTAGTATGAGTGATTCATTTAATGGAGCTTGGCTTCCTGTATGCTCCTGGCTGTGCCCCATGCTTTTATTCAGCAGAAAGGAAGCTTCTGACTGAGCAATCACTTCTAGGTCTGCTACTGACATATCTTCTGCCATTATGGAGCTTAAGCAAGATAACTGTGAATTGAATATACAGTTCAAGCTACTGTCTTAGCCAGAAAGAGGGACACGTTTACTGAATGCACTCTCTGGATATCACACAGCTCTCACTCTCCTTTGTGTATGAGAGAGCTCTGACGCAGGTGTAATACAAGCTTCTATGCATCATGCAGTAGGCTGCACTGTGCTTCTCTCCCTCCAGCAGCCATCTCACAGATTCAGGGCTCAAACAAAAGTGACTGACCGTTTGGCTGGACACCGCTTTGTTGTTCCTCAGCTCTGCTCTCCACCTCCTCCACACTCAGGGCTCGCATTCAGGTTTGGAGTCTTCTCAGCCTGCTGTGCTGCGCCTGGCCGCCATCTTGCCTCCTCCTCTGTAGCTGCTGCAACCACCGCCGTTCCGGGCTCAGCACTTCCTCCGGACGACTCCCCGCCGCCGCCTCACCCCGCCACCGATCGCGGGACCACTCCAGGTTAGTGTGGGCCTGCTGCTTGGCCTCTGATCACCCCCTCTGACGCCGTCGGGCACGGAGCCGAGCTACACCGCATCCATCTCGGCCTCACGCGCATGCGCACTCCAGAAGTTCCTTTTATTACTAAATTCAACAAGGACTTCAAACAGGGGGAAGAAATTGTCAAAAGGCACTGGAAGGTATTGGAGACAGAAAACCACAGACCCTAGCACAACAACTAACCAGTAGCTACATTAACCCTCCAGAACAAAAAGCAGATGCAGGGATTGTATTGGATGCAAAATGACATCAAACAACACCAATTTTCCAAGGAGGCGATTAGAGTTCACCAATCCTGCCTCTGGAAAAAATTGCAAACTAAAGAATAGCACCACCTGCAACACATCTGGTGTAGTCTACTGTCTACAATGCCCCTGTGGCCTAATATGTGTGGGACGGACAAAAATGCCCTTCAAAATTAGGCTGATGGAACATATTATAAACATCAAGAAAAAATTTAAAGCACATAGTGGCTCACTTTCCAACTAATCATAATGGAGACCCAAAGAATCTAACATATTTGATAGTAGAAAAAGCTAAGCCTAATTGGAGGGGCACAAACATCCAGAAATAACTTTCTAAGAAGGAAACGAGGTGGATATTTGAACTTGATTCACTAGAACCCACTGGACTCAATTTAGAAATTCCACCCATCTCCTTTTAGCCAACACAATTTCATAATTAATCTTTTATAAATGATTTAGTATGCGTGGTTATATCCAGTAATATCCAGAAATGTTTTATTAATTTTACAAATTCTAACAATTAATTTATAGTTTTAAATACATTGCCAAAACGCCCACGGTTGATCAATTCTCGATACATCTCTAAATCTTAAAAAAAAAAAATCTTTTAGCCAACAAAAAGCCTATAATTAATCTTATTATGATCTAGTTTGCAATTTCTTATTTATTAAGTAATTTTATCAATTCTAACAAGTAACTTTTTAATTTAATTTTATTTACCGCCAAAATGCTCATGGTTTGATTGATTCTCAGCACAAATAAGTTCCTATACCAATACAATTTTATTAACATCATTTTAGGCATGCTTCCAGATACACCTCATCTTTTAAAGCAGAATTAGCTGATTTACTACATTAATGCATTAATTAATTCTGAATACTATTCTTATTTGTTAGGGCGAGTGCTGCGGGCCCATCTCGCAGCACTCCCCAGTCCCTCTCCTTACCCGCTGCTGCTGGCGGGCCCACGGCTTCCGGCTCCGCCTACATCGTTTATACGCCAAGTTGGAGAAGTGCATATTTGATCAGACCTCTCTACCATTTCTTGGGTATATAGTTTCTGGTCGTGGTCTCCAGATGGACCCCAGCAAGTTAAAGGCAGTGTTGGACTGGCCTCGTCCTTCTGGCCTACGGGCTATCCAACACTTTTTAGGCTTCGCTAATTATTATCACCAGTTTATTCCCCACTTTTTGAATATAGTTGCGCCTATTGTGGCTTTCACGAAGAACAAT
The DNA here is from genome assembly GCA_027917425.1 of Gastrophryne carolinensis. Classification (NCBI taxonomy): domain Eukaryota; kingdom Metazoa; phylum Chordata; class Amphibia; order Anura; family Microhylidae; genus Gastrophryne; species Gastrophryne carolinensis. The sequence goes on from CM051234.1 coordinate 30,144,163, forward strand.
GCTAATGCTAAGTCGTGGCCTCCTCAGGCTGAAGAGGCCTTTAATACTCTTAAAAATGCCTTCCCTTCTGCTCCGGTGCTTTCAAGACCAGGTCCAGCTAGACCCTTTGCCCTTGAGGTAGATGGTCCTCCATTGGAGCTGGAGCCGTGCTTACTCAAAAATCTGCTACTGGCAGGACTCTCACCTGCGGTTTCTTTTCGAAAACGTTTTCTCCAGCAGAGAGGAATTACTCCATTGGAGATCGGGAATTACTCGCCATCAAGTTGGCATTGGAGGAGTGGAGACATCTCTTGGAAGGTTCTGCCTACCTTGTTACCATCTTTACCGACCACAAGAATCTGTCTTACTTAGAAACTGCCCAGCGGTTAAACCCTTGACAAGCCCGATGGTCGTTATTTTTTGCCCGTTTCTACTTTCAAATCGACTTCCATCCAGCCGTCAAGAACATCAGGGCGGACGCAACCCTGGTACAGGGACCACCTGGAAAGACCTTCGTGCCTCTTCGCCAGCATTGCAGAATATTAAAATGGGGACATTCTTCTAATGTAGCTGGCCATGCAGGTATCAGAAAATCTTATTCTCTCATTTCCAGATATTATTGGTGGCCCTCCTTAGAGAAGGACGTGACGGAATTCATTCAGGTTTGTACCATCTGTGCATGTGACAAGACTCCTCACCAAATACCTGCAGGCTTACTTCTTCCCCTACCTATTCCAGACACTCAATGGTCACACATTGCTTTGGACTTCATTTCTGACCTACCTCCTTCACATGGCAACACTGTTATTTGGGTGGTAGTAGATAGGTTCTCTAAGATGGCACATTTTACACCTTTGCCTGGTCTTCCTTCGGCTCCTCAGCTGGCGAAACACTTCCTTATGCATATCTTTCGACTTCATGGGCTGCCTGCACACATTGTGTCTGACAGAGGAGTGCAATTTGTTCCTAAGTTCTGGAGGGCTCTTTGTAAGCAAATGAAGATTAAATTGGACTTTTCCTCTGCTTATCATCCCCAGTCAAATGGCCAAGTGGAAAGAGTAAACCAAGTCCTCGGCCATTATCTTCGCCATTTTGTTTCCGCGCGTCAAGATGATTGGGTCGACCTTCTGCCCTGGGCAGAGTTCTCATATAACTTTAAGGATTCAGAATCTACGAGAAAATCCCCTTCCTTTTGTGGTGTACTTTCGTCATCCTCTTCCGCCACTGCCTTTGTCCATGTCTTCTGAAGTACTCCTCCCGTGGAAGAACTCACACAGGATTTTTCCACCATCTGGCAAGAGACTCAACGTGCTCTTTTTCAAGCTTTCTGTATGAAAATTAGCGCTGATAAAAAGAGAAAAACTCCTCCTGTTAACTCTACTGGAGATAAGGTGTGGCTTTCGGCAAAATACCTCCGCTTCCGAATTTCCAGCTACAAATTGGGTCCCCGCTACCTGGGTCCTTATAAGATCAAGCAACGGATCAATCCAGTTTGCTATAAGCTTCACCTTCCAGCATGTTTTCATATCCCTAACTCCTTCCACATCTCTCTTATGAAGCCAGTTTGCAATCGTTTTTCTCCGAAAATCCTGGAGCCCACTCCAATTTCTGGTACCGCGGACGTTTTCACGGTGAAAGAGATCTTGGCCTCTAAAGTCTCCAGAGGCAAAATATATTTTTGGGTTGACTGGGAAGGCTGTGGTCCAGAGGAAAGATCTTGGGAACCCGAGGAGAACATTCTGGACCATAGTCTCATCTCAGATTGTCTTGGTCCCAAGAAGAGGGGGGACCCAAGGGGGGGGTACTGTTAGGGCGAGCGCTGCAGGCCCATCTCGCAGCACTTCCCTCACCTCCGTTGCTGATCTCGCTGCCCGGGTGAGCGCTGTGCGCCCATCTCGCAGCGCTCCCCAGTCCCCCTCCTTACCCGCTCCTGCCGGCAGGCCCACGGCCTCCGCCGCGGTGGCTGGCCATGTGCCGGCTGCTCCCAGCCATCTTACTCCTCCTCGTGCTGCTTCCTCGCATGGTTCGGTGCGTGCATGCCCCCGTCCACTAGCGGGTGAGTGTGCCGGATTCCTTTGGTCTGCATAGTGGCCTATAACCAAAAAGAATAAAAAAGATTAGTTTCACAGATTAGACAAGCTATTTAAAGCGGACCTTCACTCTAAATAAGAGTCTATCTTATATGTTTCCCACACCCTGTACACATTAAAAATCATCCTACCTGCATCTACTGCATTTTATAAGCCTTTAAACATCCAAGATGGCGGCTTATGGAAGCTGCCATTTTTGCAGGCAGCCTGCAAACAGGAAGTGCCTGCAAACAGGAAGTGACTGTGCTGCTCTGCATTCTGGGACTGCTGACCTTTCCCTGACCCCAGCTCTGCTCTGTCTGAGCAAAGCACAGCTATAACCCGCCCCCCTGTACCTTATCCCACTCTCCTCTCCTCAGTAAGTGTGATGCTTCTGAGTCAAGATGGCGGCGCCCGTATCCTAAATTCCCGAACAGAGTTGCAGCCCAGTGGGGGAAAGTATAATAAATTAGTGACTAAACATGTAAAATATATTAATTTTAGATGCTGAGGAATTGTTTTTTAAGAGTTTGGGCTTTTCATTAAATCATGGTGAAGGTCCGGTTTAAACACAACATGTTTATCAAATTGTCCATCAGTAAATCCTAAACAAGGTCAGGCTGTGTGCACGTCAAGGTGCGTGCAAGTCTTTAGCTGTTTGATGTGTGTACTCTAAACAAAGGGGACTGTCAATTAACCCTTTAAGTACCAAGCCAGTAGGCCCTACGGATTTTCTTCTCCTAACGATAAGTGCCAGGTCTGTAGGGCCAGCGCTCTTCTGGCTTCAGGAGGGGGCAAAAAATAACCCCCCTTTGCTTCCGCCGCTGATGCTGCTAACTGTAAAAAAAAAAAAGACATTTACTCACCTCCGTGGGTGATCCCTCCTGCTGGGTCTCCTCTTCACCAGGGGGGCCTCCAATCGCCCCTGGGATCTTTTATGGTGAACAGAGGGCTCAAAAGATGCCTGCTCTGCCGTTTATGCCGCTAGCCCAGGCTTTTGTGGGCAGGGCGGATGGCGTCATCCTGCTCTGGGCTCAGAACTGTCTTGTGCTGAGGCAAATCCACGGAGGGAGGTTGGAGAGGTCTTTTTTTCTGTGTGTGTGTTTTTTATTACACTTAACCCTTTGTGAACTGGTGAGGGGTCCATGAGACCCCTATACCAGTTCACAAGGCTTAAGGGGCTGGCAAGTCACCTGCGGCTTCCCATTAACCCCTGGCCCACTCATTACCTGCCTCCAAAAAAACCCGGGGGGCAGAAAGGCCCAGGGGGTATTTAGCCTGTGGGGATTTTACTCTGATGGGCAGGGGACCACAGAAGCTGGCCCTTGCGCCCTGTTCTACAAGCCTTGCATAGCTGGTCCTCGGGCTGGTTCTGCTGGGTATTCATTTTTTGTGGATTTTTAAGCATTTAAATTCCCCAAAAATTACCCGAGAGAGGGGGCCCATGCCATTCTTTTTGTTTAACCCTTTATAGTGTGGATAGTAGTTGTATTTTACTTTTTAATGTTATAAAGTGCTCTTTTCAGTTTGGGGGGTTCTCCTGGGCAAGAATAGGGGACTACTGATACATATGTGGTACCGTTATAATCAGGAGAAATGGGTCTTTCACGTGCAATATGGTTTTCTTTAATAAAATAAATGTTTTATTTAAAATAAAGAAGACAAACGTAAAAATATGTTTTTTTATTTATTTTTGTTTTTTTATTCAAAAATATTTAAAAACAAACAGTAGAAAAATTACAAACAATGTTTGTTTTCATGTTATCACCTGTCAATAGAGGGTGACAAAATCTCAATTAGGCTGGCAATTAAAAGGGTTAAAAATAGCTATGCATATTGGGTATTGTTCTGTTCAGGGGGGGGGGGGCTTGCACTTTAGCTTGTTTTTTCTTGTTTGCATATTGATTTTTTAGAAAAATGTTTTTTTCTGCTTTTTTATAATTTTTTAGGGAATACCTGTGCAATCTAAGAATTCTTCAAGGGATTACTTCTAAAACAATGAGCCCACTACAACAAGCTGTGTACACTTAGAAAGCTTAATGTGTGTACTTTCTGGGAATATATGATTTGTGGGGGTATTTCAAAAAGCGCACAGTGTGCAATTCATTGAGGGATTACTTCCAGAAAACTGTGCCCACATCAACAAGCCTGGTACGCCTAGAAAGCTTGAGGGGGGGGTGTATGTTCAGAGAATATATATTTTGTGGGAGTATTTCAAATGTAAAGAGTTGTTTTTCTTGAAAACCTGCAAGGTGCACATAGCGAATAGCACAGTTGTATTTTATCTGTAAATCTCCTAAAGAGCGGTCTCAGTTTGGTGGGGGGGATCTTCTGGGCAGGAAAGGGTGTCTACCAATACATATGTGGTACCATTGTAATGGGGAGAAATTGGGTTTTCATGCGCAATACAATTTTATTGACAAACTTACATTTTTTTCTTTTACAAAGGTTTTATTAAGGTTTTCAAGTACAAAAGACAGCATATCAAAAATCACATGCTATGACATTGTCTAACAGATGTGTCTTAAACTGTTGTCAACTGAAATAAAGCTTATAGTCTCTCTGCTGACTATTATGGATTTCGTTGTCTGATTTCGTGTGCTAGTGTCCTGGATTTGACGGATAAAAGGATATAAAAGAATATTTAACTGAAATTTAGTTGAACTGGTTGCTGATTAAACCTTCTAAGGTAAACCTTGATCTTAATCTTTGCTTTGGTCCAAAGTGCTGTCTTTGCTGATATCAAACATTATAGACATAGATTTTAAGAATAACACAAACAAATTAGAGTTGGAAGAAATAGGTTTGGAGCGGGTGGGAGGGGGAAGGCGGGGAAGTGGCTTGAGTAAGATTACCAGGGATGGTGTATTGGTGTTCTTCAGGATAGTCCAGATTTAATTACATTTAATTACAGATTTAATTAATTACACCGGGAAGACCGGGTCAACCCGGGAGTTCTGCAGGCCTATATATTCCACCCATGGGTCCCACACTTTCCTGAACATATCATAGGAATCATTTACTATTGCCTTTACTTTTTCATTGCAAAGGGTGTCAGATATTCTATTTTGTATCTCTGACCAAGGGATGGAGGGCGTTTTCCAACACCTGGCTATCGTGGCTTTCACTGCTGCGAAAATATGGAGGGCTAAATGCCATCCTGCTTTGGAGAATGTGCCCATTTTCAGAGACAGAAGGGCTTCCCAGGGGTCTTTGTTCAATGGTGTATGGAGGACTTCTGATATAACTTTATAGGCCCTATCCCATATGTCTCTAGTTACTGGGCAGTCCCACCAGACATGCATCATGTCACCTCTGACGTTACAGCCTCTGAAGCAGCAAGGGGATTCTGAAGGGGAGAATTTATTGATCCGATCAGGGGTGTAGTACCATCTGAACATCACTTTGTATGCGTTTTCCAGCACTAGAGCGTTACTGGATACTTTCTTAGTTTGGCCCCAAATGCCTTGCCAAGCTTCTGGGGGCTTTGTATCTCCCAATTCTGACTCCCATCTTGCCATATAGGCATGCCTGATCGGGTTTGGTGGGGTGGCCAGAACTGAGTATATACCAGAGATGAGTCCGCCACTGAAGTGATCGCGTATGCATCTAAGTTCAAAGTCAGTTCTCCTATAAGGAGGGGAGGATTGTTTTAGTAAGCATTTAATAAAGTGTTGTATTTGAAATAGTCTGAACATCTCATGTGGCGGGAATGGATCTCTGGGTGACAGCTCTTGCATAGATTTCATTCTTGTCGGTATACATAAATTGTCCACTATCATAAGATTTTTCTGTGTCCACCAGTTAAAGCTGGTTGGATGTGTGATTCCCGGAGGAAACATAGGGTTGCCTAATAACGGAGCAGCTGGTGTGTGGGGTGAAGTGAACTGGTGCTTAATTTTGTCCCATATTGATAAAGAGAATGAGAGTATGGAGGGGAGAAGTTTGGGCCTGCGTGCTTTGGGTGTCCATAATAGAGCAGCTGGCGACGTCGTACCACATTGCATTCTGTCAATGGAGACCCAAGTGGGAGCATAGTTAGAGGTGTGCAGTAGAACTAGTGGAGCTATTTGGGCAGCAAGGAAATACTTATGTAGGGATGGGAAGGCAAGGCCGCCGTGTTCCTTTTTGCAGAACAGTGTGGCTTTTTTAACCCTATGTTTAGCTTTGTTCCAGGTGTATGCTAGAATTTTCCGTTGTGCTATATCTAGCGCCTTTTTCGGGACTAGTATTGGGAGGACCCTGAATAAGTACAAGATCTTAGGAAGGAATACCATTTTCAACGCCGCTATTCGTCCTAGCCAGGATAGCCTCACCATTTGCCATGATGTTAGTAATTAGAGATGAGCGAACTTTTGAAAAGTTCGATTCGGCCGATTCGCCGAATTTCACAAAGAAATTCGGGTTCGGCCGAATCGAACTTTTACGAAGTTCCCTATCATAAATGCCGGCATGGTGGGAGCCGGCCGGCGGGCCGGTAAAGCCGGCTGGCCCGCTCCCACCATGCCGGCATTTAAAAAACAAAAAAAAAAAAAAAAAAAGCATTTTTGCCGGCATGGTGGGAGCGGGCCGGCCCGCTCCGCTGTCAGCGGAACCGGCCGGCCCGCTCCGCTGTCAGCGGAACCGGCCGGCCCGCTCCCACCATGCCGGCATTTCAAAAAAAAGCAAACACTTACCTGCAGGTCCGGAGCGTGGAGGCCGGCGCCGCTCTCAGCTGTCATCTGAGGGCGCGTCATCAGAGCGTTTGTCTGGTATTGCTTGTTAAGGAGATATCTAAGGCTGTTGATTTTGAGGCATTTAGTTTTAGGCCTGAGATGTGTCCGAAGTCTGAGAGGAGTTTAATGGCATTGGGGGCTGAGATGTGGGGGGATGTCAACATGAGGAGCATGTCATCTGCAAATAGAGATATCTTATGGTCTTGATTAGCTAGTGGGATTCCTTTAATGGAGGGGTTTTGCCTCATTTTCATTGCTAGAGGCTCCAAGGCTAAAATAAATAATATGGGAGATAGGGGGCAGCCCTGCCTGGTGCCTCGCTGTATGGGAAAATTTGAGGAGTTAAAGCCAGCATATTTAATGTGGGCGGATGGTTGGGTGTAGATGGCTGAGATCCAGGAGAGGAAGCCGGGGCCAAACCCCCATTTTTCCAAAGTGAAGTGGAGGTATTGCCAGGAGAGGGAGTCAAAGGCTTTTTCTACGTCAAGAGAGAGTAGCATGGCTTCAAGGTTATGACCCTTTACACCTTCTATTAGTTGTAATATTCTTCTGACTCCGTCTCCAGCTTGTCTCCTGGGCACAAAGCCTACTTGGTCCCTGTGTATTATGTCCCCAAGAAACTCATTAATTCTATTAGCTAATATTTTAGTTAGTATTTTTAAATCTATATTCAGTAGTGATATTGGCCTAAAGTTTGTCCAATTTTGATGGTCCTTGCCCGGTTTGGGTATCATGACTATTGCTGCTCTCAGCATATCTGGGTCCATGTGATGGCCTTGTTTTATATAATTGTACACTTTAGCCAAACGTGGGGCTATGATGGGGGCCAGTTTTTTATAGAAGAGAGCTGAAAATCCGTCAGGCCCAGGCCTTTTATTGGTTTTTAATGTTTTAATTGCTTTTAGTACCTCTTCAACTTTAATATTATCATCCACCATTTCCTCTTGGGTTGTGGTGAGAGAGGGTACTTTGAGGTCTTCAAAAAAGGCCTGAGCTTTAGGGATGTCCAGTTGAGAGGGGGCGTCATATAGTTCAGAGAGGCCCAAGGAGAATTCTTCTAGGACTTTCTCGGGGTTACTAGTGATTAGCCCCGAGCGGGTTTTGAGCTTTACAGGCTTTTTTACTTGGTCTTGGCATTTGAGCTGGGAAGCTAAAAGTGTCCCAGGTTTATTTGCGGAGATGTAGTACCTTTGTTTGGCCCTCCTGTATCTTCCCTCTGCTTCCTCTGTTTGTAGGAGGTTGAGCTTGGTTCTAGAGTGCTCCATTTTATTCTGGTGCTCTGGGGAAGGGTTAGTTTTAAAGTTCTCTACATCTCTCAAATATTGTGCCTGTAATTTGTTTGCAAGGGCTATTCTTTCTTTCTTCTTCCTGGAAGCCAGGCCCAAGAAGTACCCTCTCATGACTGCTTTAAAAGCTCCCCACAGTATCGTTGGGGGAGTTTCTTGATTTTCGTTGGAAGTAAAGTAATTCATAGCAGCCTGGCTTGCCTCCTCCACTAGGTGTGTTGAGGATAGGAGGGAGTCATTTAAAGTCCAGGAGGAGGGTTTGGGCTTTATCATTAGAGAATTGCATGAGATGGCCACTAGGTCGTGATCTGACCAGGGGATTGGGTGTATCCTGGCTTGCTCAACTCGTGGTAAGAAGGAGGAGGGGATAAGGATATGGTCAATTCTTGTGGAAAGTTTATGTGGGGCAGAATAATGTGTATAGTCTTTCCTGTGGGGGTGTAGGTCTCTCCAAGGGTCTGACAGCCCGTAGTTTCCTAACAGGTCTGCGGACCGCTTACTGTCTTGGGTCACTTGGGCATTTGGGGGCAGGGACCTGTCCATGCAGGGGTGAAGGGTCAAATTAGAGTCTCCGCATAAAAATACTGCACCTTTTCTATGTTTCTGTACTAAAGAGCACATATGCTCTAAGAAGGGGATTTGCTTTGTGTTAGGGGTGTAATATGTAAGGAAGGTTACCTCGGAGTCCTGGAGAGTACCCTGTAAGAGAAGGTATCTCCCATCAGGATCCGCAATCTGTTTATGACATATAAATTGTGTGCCATTGCGGAAAGCTATTAGGACTCCTTTTTTCTTCTTTTGACTGTTAGCCTGAAAGAATAAGGCGAACTTGTGGTTTAAGTGTTTTGGGGAGGAGTTAGATGAAAAGTGTGTTTCTTGGAGGCAGACTACGTCTGCATGGATTGAGTTGAGGTACTTAAAGGCTCTGGAGCGTTTATTGGGCGAATTAAGGCCCTGGACATTTAATGATACAATGTTAGTCACCATGGTGTGTTTTGGGGGCGTCTATGTGCTGAGGATATACTATCCCTGGGGTTGGATATATATGTAGGAGGGAGGGAGGAGGAGGAGAAGGGGATGGGTAGGTGGGGGGATGCAGAAAGAGAAACAAAACATATATATATGCAACAGAAAACATTATGAACAAGTGATCTTTGCACACCTCTGTGTGCGCCTATTCCAGATGCTCGGAAAGAAAATAACAAGGTATTTCCGTGCACTGGAAAGTGGGGTGAGCTCCTTTAAGATCGGGAGGCTATTCTGTAATATTACATAAAAATACAACTATAACATTTTCAAGTTATGAGTATATGAACCTCAGAGTGGTCCTCCGCCGGGTCCGGCCCCGCCACCAGCAGGAGAGACCCACCGAGGCGGACACCAGGCCAGGCAGAGTCCCGCCCCACAGCCCAATTTCACATTTTGTCCCACCACTAGGCCAGCGACCCGCATCTATGGGATGCCCCGCCAAGGTTCATGCCCACCAGTGAGCCGCGGCCCAGCGGCGGGAGACGACCGGACTAACATTTTGTAGATATAGGATCAGTAAGAGATTACCAAAACTAATAATAAGCAACTGTTGGTTAAGATAGAAAAATATATGTAACGCTGAAGGAGTAGATCCCACAGACCCCTGAGGTACAAGTCCTCAAGGGCAGCCCACATGTCCCCCAAGGGGAGTTCAAGGCGCCTGCCGCTTGTAAGGGTGGACAATGTCCGACAACAGTAGCCGGACTGCCGGATTTTCCAGAGGACCCGGCCCCAGGCGGCTGGCTACTTGGGGTCTCTCAGGCTATTTTCCAGCAATTGTGCATATCGCATATTTAAGTCTCAGTCCTATTAAACAGGGTGAAACTTCTGGGAGAGTAATCTTTTCATTGCTGAGGATTTCTGTGGTTGGGTATACTGCTTGGGGGATGGGGTGACTTGGTTGTTGCAGCTATGAATGGGTCTTGGTGTTCTGGGCGTCGAGGGGAGAGACGGGGCTGCTCTGTCTGCCTCCGGCAGTCTGATGTCCAGGCTTTTGAATTTTTCTATGATTTCTGGTAAAGAGAAGGCTTGCACCTGTTTTCCCTGGAAGGAAAAGGAGAGCTTAAAAGGAAAGCCCCACCTGTAACGCACTCCTTGGGCTTGTAATGCTTGGAGATAGGGTCTGAAGGACCGTCTCTTCATGATGGTGGTTTGCGAGAGGTCGGTGTAAACTTGGTAGTTATGGTTTTGGAACGTCAGGGGTGCCTTTTCCCTAGATGCTTTTAGCACTGCTTCCTTGGTTTGATAGTAAAGAAATTTAACTATAATGTCCCGTGGAGGGCCGTCTGCTGGTCTTTTGGTCAGGGCTCTGTGTGCTCTATCGAGCTCCAGTCTTTCGACTGGTATTTCTGGGACCAGCTCTTGTAGGAGTGCTGTGATTGTGCCCACAGAGTCCTCCATTGCTTCTGGTAGCCCCCCAGAATCTCAAATTGGACCTGCGGTTACGGTTTTCTAATTCTTCGTTCTGGCCCTTTAAGAGAGATATTTCATCCTGAAGCTGTTCCAGCATGGCTCCCTGGCTCTCTAGGACTGTAGTAGTGTCATCCATACGGGATTCCAGGGCTTCTGTCCTCCCTCCCAGATCCCTGATTTCCTTCAACACTGTCTCAGTGTGTTTTACTGTTACAGCAGTGATCTCTTCTCTAACAATAGATCTGAGGTGTGACAGGATGTCACTGCTGACATGAGGGATCTGAGGCTTAGGCTGGGAGGTTGGGGAAGGGGGTGGCCAGCTATCAGCAGAGTCTAGGGAGAGGTCCTCTGCACTCACCACTTCTGTGTCTTGCTGTGGCAGTGTGTTGCCTGAGGGAGCCTCCTTGCATGTCCTCCCCTCTGCAGCCACCATCTTGGATCCAGGGGCTGCTGATCTGCGAGTCTCCCTGGGGCCCTTCTTCCTGCTGCTGGCTGGGAGCATGGTCTGTGAGGGGTCCTGTCGCCTCCTGGATGTCTGCTGAGGTTCTGGGTGAGTTTGTGGAGCTGCAGCTGTGCTATTTATGGCTCAGGGCCTCCCAATCTATCAGAGCTGTGTCAGCAAGCAGCCATTACTCTCGGCTGCCAAGCCACGCCCCCAACTTACATTTTTTTATTACAAAATAAAACACTACAATTTGTAAAAAATGTATTTTTTTCTTGCACATATTTCACCCCAACATATTGAGAATACACTTAAAATATGAGAAACAAGACATTTCATGTTAAAGCCCAGACTCTGCTGAAATAAAACAATATATAATTTTCCTGGGAAATCCCTGGAAATCTCCTAAAAATCACAGTTGAACATGTGTAGTGTAAATAGTGAAACATGGTCTGGCAACAGAGTGTGACAAAAACTCCAGGTAGGCTGGCAATGAAACGGTTAAAAAACATTGGAAAGTACACTACATAGCATGAAGGACAAGTATAACTCTAAAAGCTAAGATATACATTGGACACAAACAATAACAATTAAACAAAGGTTTTTGTTGTCTGGCATGAGTATGTCTTGTTGAAGTGTATATTTGGTCTGTGGCTCCTACTACCAATATGTTACATACCCAATGAACAACAGCCACAATGTCTAGAATAACAAGGCTATGTAAATTCTGTACATACAGAAAAATGACAGGCCACTACGCTATCTATTTACCAACATGCTCCTGTTGGCTCCCAGAAAAACAAAAAGGTATTTTACCTGCACTTACACATTGTGTATGTGTATTTTTTGTATTTTTTAGTCCAGTTTCTTGGCGTTTTTTGGTTCTCGTATTTACTGTGCATTTGTTTTGAATTGTTTTTGGGCTTGCACATGATTCAGAGCCTTGATTAGGGCTTTGAGTAAGGCCAATAAAATGGGATCTTTCACGCTCCACTTACGGGTTCTATATCCTGGTGAGAGTTTGTTGTCATGGTGTGAGGGAAAGTGCAATGGAGGCCGAATACCAAGCAGAGTATGAGCTCCTGCAACATTCTATGCATATGTATGTCCGACTTTAGATTGCTTGGCCACGTGTGGATGTTGGTCTTATGTATGCCGTGGAGCTATTCGAGCTGACCAAAGTCCATAGAGGAACTCTATAGTGAATTGGCCCCCCACCACAAGCAAGGGACATGCAATTGGGGTTATGACAAAATTGGTTGACTGCCTGCAATTTCTAGTGAATGGCTTGTTCCAGAGGCTGGGCATGTCCCAGCCTACGTTCAGCTGCACACTCAACAAGTATCTCGATGGCATGGCTACCTTGGTGGACAATACATCTGTTTCCCTGACACCATGGTAGCCTATAATGCAGTTAAGTTGGGATTTTATGAGCTGGACGATATGCCTAACATCATGGGTGCAATCGATTTCACACACGTGGAGCTGGTGCCACCAGTTGCTGATGAGTATCTCTGCAGGCATGTCTTTGTTTTCCCTTCACCTCCTTCATTTCATGTAATGTATTTCTTTATTTGTTTGAGTCTAGCTCCCCCATATTTAGTTTGTTTTGGCCCCTGCATTGTATTCTGTAAAGAATCCTGTAAAGTAGACCGCAATCTCTCATTTCAACTAGTAGCCCCTTATTTTCTGTAGCTCCTCCACTCTAAAGTTCCTGCTCCATTTGCTCACACAAGTTATCCCCCCCCCCACATTACAATGTCAGCCTTTTTATTACTCAGCCAAAAGAAGCCAGGCTTACCAGTGGTTGTCCCTTTTCTGCTTAGCATCTGTTATGTCAGTGTAGGTGTGCTTGAATGTTGCTTTGTTCTTGACCGGTGTGCTTTCAGTCTTTTGTGCAGGAATCATAAGATGGAACATTTCATCAATGTCCAATGTGTTGCAGCCCCTGAAGGTTTATGAGCATGATGGCTGGATTCCCGGGCTCCACCCATGATATATATATATATTGCCCAATTAATCTTAGGCTACATAGATTAGTAATTAAATCAAACATGTTATACAACTAAGAATTATAACATTCATTGGTATGGTGGTTGTCCTGCAAAGTATGCTGGATGTCTGGCTTCTAGTATTGCCACCAGCTGTGCCAGTTTCTCATTGTGCACCTGCCACTGTCCCAGTATTGCCTCCCTCTGATGGTTGCTGGTCTGTATTTCCTCCAACATAGAATGGAGGTCATGTTGAATGTGGCTTATCTGTCCTCCCATGGTTTGCTGGAAACTGGCACTATTTAGCCTGTGCATGGGCTAACCTATCTGCTTCCATGTTATGAAGGTGTGGCATACACACATGAACAAAAACACCACAAATTAACTATGAGTTGTCATGTTGTTTTTTGCACTTATCTTGGCCTTTCATGGCCCGCCAACAACACTTAGGCCCTAATGACATCATGACCTAGACCAATTAAATGAGCCATATTTTTTGGGACAAAGAAACCCTGGCAAGCTGTACATCATTTCAAGCTGCACTGATTGCAGTTTTGGTGGTAATTCCCCTCCGGTTTGCAACCTTCAAAAACCCAAAAAAGTATTTTGTCATGTCAAGGTCACACCCAATATCCACAACAGCACAAAGCATCATTACCTCTGTTGCTTGTGCTTGTTTATTTTTTGGCGAACGGCATACTTCATGACACCACACTTGATGGACATCCTTTAGCTCAAGTCCCACACTATTCACTGGGTGATGGTCTCTCATAGGTGGTATCTGATGGATTTTGGGGTAGCTCTGGAACTGCGGCCATACAGCTGATCAAGATGGTCCTACACACCAGTTGCCAAAGCCTTACATTGTGCATCATTAAACCGCCCACTCAGAGTGCCCCGCCGCAAGGTTTGCTTATCATTTCCCTGGCAAAATGGGGATCATTTGATTGATTCTGAGTAGGTAGATTGTTGACTGGCTAGAGACTGCACAGGGCTTGCTGGGGGGCTGGAAGTGTGGTCTGGCCCATGATGATGCTGGAGTGGATGCTGATGGTGAGAGGGGGCTATCAATATTGGAGCTGTCCTGCTGTAATCCAGTGGGAGAGGGGGTTGTTGGGGGGCTGATATGTCTTGCCCTAGTCTTCCCTCTGCTCTGTTTTGCCTTACCACTCTTGCTTGAGGAGGTTTTGGCTGGAGGTGCCCTGTTTCTGAGACTACCTTGGATTGACCTAGCAGTTGGCCTGCGGCTCTGACTTTGCCTAGATGTATGTTGGCATGAGCTTGCAGGTGAGCTATGGTGCCGTGACCCTTAGTGGTTCTGCTTGGTTGCAGCATTTGTGGGTGCATTTTTCCCTGCCATTCTGATGGATCTAAAAATGGAAACTGCAGTATTGGAGTGGTGCCGGCTCCACAACTTATTCCCACCTACTGAGTCATTGTGTATAACTACGCACCAAACTTTCCACGCATGACAACTTCCGGGAGCCAATGGGATGTGTCAGGTGACGTATATAACATCCCCAAAATGGCACCCTCGCTGTTCACCCACGAGCAGCCGGATACCATTATGTGTTTAAGTACACATTTGCAGGTGCTAGGTATAGGTTTAGCTAATCAGGGTCGCAAATGCATAGCCAGTCAGGCCGATTGGACATAGCTAGTTGGGGGCCCAAGTGTCTAGGAGGGTAGGATGGGAAGAATGCTGCCATTTTCAGTATACTACAAGCAAAAGCTAGTGCGCACATAGGAATCATGCAGGGGCTGTTTGGGGCAAGGTGGATCTATTGTTGCTTCGCTAGGGTGACAGCAAGATACCAGGGAGCAGCCCAGGTGGTAATAATGCCAGCCACTTAGATCACAAAAACAAGGATGCAGAAATACACTAATGCAGCACTATAGTTGTGGGGTGCATGTTAATAACCTGCTTGGCTTATTTTTAATATGTATATGATGTTTTTATTTAAATCCTATGTATTTCATACATCGTTGGCACTTGACATTGTAGCAAAACTGGAGGAGAAAACCGACACCACCTACACGTTCACCCAGATGATCCAGCATTGGTAAGGCCTGAAACAGAGCAAAAAGCCCTGGGTGAGGAAGTTTTTCAGGAAACTATTCCCAAGTAAGTGACCATTCTTACCAATACATTAACTACTACAATCACATTAGACAGGCCTGTGTTTAAAAGAATGGTATACTCCTATAGTGTCCGAGTTTCCAAAAAAGAGTGCTGCCGACCCGGAGGCAACGATGCCGGCCAAGGCTGGCAAGATCTGTTGGATGTGGAGGTTGTGGCAGACAAGTGCTGATGTCCTCAAGCTCCTCTGAAGGTCAGCAACAAGCTCACCTGGACCAACCTGCAGAGGAGGAGGCACGGGTGTCGGATGATGGGCAGGAGGACTCAGGTATGACACACAAACACACACAGGAAGATGCAGACTAAACACACACACACACACATATGTGTTGTAATGTGTAATTTTGTGAGATTTACTTCTAGATGGTCAAAATGTCCCCGCGCCTGAGCAGCGAGGGGGTGGAGGTGGTCAAAAAAGAAGAGGAATGTGGGTGTTGTATCACACACAAAATAAAAGCAAATAAACACCTCAAACCCATTCACTTACAGCCTTGGACCAAGAGGTGTAGCAGGTGCAGGTCAGAGGAGTTGCTCCTCAACCAAGATTCCCCCAACAGCCTAGTAATTTTGAAGCCAAGCTACTATTAACTAAAATGCCTTCTTCAACAGGTCAACAGGAAGCAGAGGCTAGACACTAATTACTTTAATTTCTTTCTTTTATAGTACACTGAGAAGAGGCACATCTCATGAAGACAAGCACAATAAATTGAAAAGGTTAACTTATCCAGCCACGCCAGTTCCTGCAGCCGCGTCCAGCTCCCGGAGCCGCCGGAATGAGGATGTCCTCATCGCCGGCAGGGGGGGGGGGGGGAGGGGGGTGCCTTGACCAATCAGAGACAGACCCAGGCAGGCCAGTAGAATGTGAAGGATGTTCATCTCAATATTGCAGGGTATGTGTTATATGGTATGTTTCTAAAACTTTTAAATCCTTATGGGCCCCTTTTAGGCATGTTTGGTTCTACTTTAATGTATTTACATCAGATCAGCACGAGGTGTTACATTTTTTTGTGGAAGCAGCGGTCCTTTGATATACTGCAGAACTATTCAGATCATATGCTATTGCCTGCTGTATCTTTGTTGTTGTTTACCAGTGTTAACTTCACAAGTTGGTATCACCCAAATTACATTATGGCTCACGCTTGGCTGAATGTCTTTTATTGGCTGCTACAACTGGAGCCACAACCTCAGGTGATTGTGAAATATGTTCCTCATGGTGATGTGCTGTTGGCTGCGCATGTCTGGCCCCAACAAGTTGTGACACAGTAGCAGGAGGGAGCACACATCCACCTTGATAAAGAACTGATGGCAAGCTACTGCTGCCACCCCAACAGAACCAATGTTATTGCTACCCCCAGGGGGTTGCCTAAGCCTCTTTGGGTATACAGATTTACACACAATGTGATCTTCAAAGAAGTTAATGGAGCAAGACTAGTCATATGTTGACCAGCTTTTATGTGAATGGTGGACCAATCAGAAGCAGGGCATGGTCAATTAGACTAACAAGGAAACTGCTCAACCAATAACACACAGATGGCTGCTGTAAAGGTTACTGAAGATGTAAATAAAAAACACTCATAGAGATGATGATGATGATGGTGTGGCAACAGGAGGAAATGCACACTATTTGACACTATAATATACTATAATATAACGGCTATTTGAATGTTAATGATATATGTGAATGACGTGCTGGTATAGCGTTAGTTAAACATTAGGAGCCACCCATTTCCTACACACATGGGTAGCATTTGACCTTGTGGATCCTGCCCAGACTCATATGTGTTGTGTCACGGCCACCTCACCTGTCCTTCGTTCCCTCGCTGACTCCTCTCCGCGGGCTGGGCGTCCGTTGCAGCCGGCGGCGGGCCGGCGTCTCTCCCTTCCGGCCGCCGCTCGGCTGTCGCGAGCAGCCGCCCGGGCAGACTCCTCGTCGGCGGCGTCGGGAGCGGCCGCGTCGCTCTCTGTGCGGCGCGCTCCCGGCGCGCTGCATCATACACGCGCGCGCGCGCGCCTGGCTTCCTTGTATGTCCTCCGGCGGCGCTGCACACAGCGCGCCCGCCAGAGGTAATCAGCATGGGCCAATGAGCCCTTTGCCAGCATGGGCCAATGAGCCCTTTGTCAGTATGGGTCTATGAGCCCAAAATACACTGGTCAACGCCCCCTGATTCAAACTGGGCAATCAGCCAATCCTGTTTGCCAATCCTGTTTGCCCCCATCATATAAAGGTTTTCACCCTGCGGTCAGTCCTTGCCCGTTATAGCGTGCTACTGGGTGCGATTTTGGATACCTTCTCCCTGTGAACCTTGCCGTGTTTTTGACCATCCCTGATTGCCGCCTGGACCGACCTTGCTTGTTCTTTGACCACGAATCTGCCTGCTCCTTTGTACCGCGAACTTCTGACCTCCCGTTGTGACCCTTGGCTTGCCCTGACTACTCTTCCGTCTAACCCTACTGTACCGTGCCTCCTCGGATTGACCACCCGTGTATGACCCCTGTCCGTTATTGCTACTCAGTCTAGTTCCTGGTTCATCTGCCTTCCCCTGCATAAGTCAGCATCCTTTGTGCTAACAAGACCTGGGGGCAACCGTGTCCGGTGAGGCGTGTCTAGCGTCCCGGCAAACGGGGGCTTACTATAGGCGAAGAAAGCAGCGGAGATTGGGGGTTGCTGATTTATTGGAAGGTGGGTGTCCCACGGGACCTGACATGTTGCATCAATCTGCCCTGTGCCGGAAATTTGAGAACAATGATATGCCAGCAGAATGGCTACTAGGTAAGTATAGGGAAACATTGCAACCCTAAAATAAAGCTAAACAACATCATTAGGTGGGTGAAGTAGGTGCTGAGACTCAGGCTGCCAGAAGGTGGTGGTGTGGTTTGTTGTGTTGATCACCATTTATATATGTGTTTCCTTTTAGCGGATAAGGGACATGACGCCTTTGCCTAACCCACAGACCGCATCTGAAGTGCGCTACAATGCAGCTCAAAGCAAAACCACATGTATTGTCGAATGAATCATCAGCCTGCTGAAAGCACGCTTCCTATGCTTTGCCTACCCAGGAGGGGAGATGTTGTATAGCCAGGAGAAGGTCTCCATAATCATCTTAGCCTGCTGTGTCCTACACAATATTTGCATCTGCGATAAAATGGAAGAGCCAGAGGAAACAGTACTGGTGCCAGAAGTCCCAGACATGTCCGTAGACATGATGGAGGACACATATGGGTTGATTCAAAGAAACATGTAACAGCTTGGATTTGGCTCACGATCATCCTATTTTTCACGTCCGCTCGTGCGTTCGTATGAACTTGCGAGTGATTCAATAAGCAAATACGTTTCTATCCTAAAATATACGTCCGTTCGTATGATATCTCCCGAACTTGCCTCAGTCAGTTGGCAATCGTAAAAATCACGTTCATGTGCTCACCTGTTGCGGCGGCAGCCTGTTTTTTCGGCTGCTTCCATCGTCCACCTCTTCCAATTACTTGCGTTTGCCTCTGGTTTTCATTGGTTTTTGGCCTCTTAGATTCGTGCGTTCGTATGTTTATAAGATCTTGCGCATGCGCACCCTCAACCAGAAACTTACCTAAACCTCTTAGCGCCTGCATCCAACTTCATTTCTCGGTCCCTCAAACTTACCTAAACCTCTTAGCGCCTGCATCCAACTTCATTTCTCGGTCTCTAAAACTTACCTAAACCCCTTAGCGCCTGCATCCAACTTCATTTCTCGGTCCCTCAAACTTACCTAAACCCCTTAGCGCCTGCATCCAACTTCATTTCTCGGTCCCTCAAACTGACCTAAACCTCTTAGCGCCTGCATCCAACTTCATTTCTCGGTCCCTCAAACTTACCTAAACCTCTTAACGCCTGCATCCAACTTCATTTCTCGGTCTCTAAAACTTACCTAAACCTCTTAGCGCCTGCATCCAACTTCATTTCTCGGTCTCTAAAACTTACCTAAACCCCTTAGCGCCTGCATCCAACTTCATTTCTCGGTCCCTCAAACTTACCTAAACCTCTTAGCGCCTGCATCCAACTTCATTTCTCGGTCTCTAAAACTTACCTAAACCCCTTAGCGCCTGCATCCAACTTCATTTCTCGGTCTCTAAAACGTACCTAAACCCCTTAGCGCCTGCATCCAACTTCATTTCTCGGTCCCTCAAACTTACCTAAACCTCTTAGCGCCTGCATCCAACTTCATTTCTCGGTCCCTCAAACTTACCTAAACCTCTTAGCGCCTGCATCCAACTTCATTTCTCGGTCCCTCAAACTTACCTAAACCCCTTAGCGCCTGCATCCAACTTCATTTCTCGGTCCCTCAAACTTACCTAAACCTCTTAGCGCCTGCATCCAACTTCATTTCTCGGTCCCTTAAACTTACCTAAACCTCTTAGCGCCTGCATCCAACTTCATTTCTCGGTCTCTAAAACTTACCTTAACCTCTTAGCGCCTGCATCCAACTTCATTTCTCGGTCTCTAAAACTTACCTAAACCCCTTAGCGCCTGCATCCAACTTCATTTCTCGGTCCCTCAAACTTACCTAAACCTCTTAGCGCCTGCATCCAACTTCATTTCTCGGTCTCTAAAACTTACCTAAACCCCTTAGCGCCTGCATCCAACTTCATTTCTCGGTCCCTCAAACTTACCTAAACCTCTTAGCGCCTGCATCCAACTTCATTTCTCGGTCTCTAAAACTTACCTAAACCCCTTAGCGCCTGCATCCAACTTCATTTCTCGGTCTCTAAAACGTACCTAAACCCCTTAGCGCCTGCATCCAACTTCATTTCTCGGTCCCTCAAACTTACCTAAACCTCTTAGCGCCTGCATCCAACTTCATTTCTCGGTCTCTAAAACTTACCTAAACCCCTTAGCGCCTGCATCCAACTTCATTTCTCGGTCTCTAAAACGTACCTAAACCCCTTAGCGCCTGCATCCAACTTCATTTCTCGGTCCCTCAAACTTACCTAAACCTCTTAGCGCCTGCATCCAACTTCATTTCTCGGTCCCTCAAACTTACCTAAACCTCTTAGCGCCTGCATCCAACTTCATTTCTCGGTCCCTCAAACTTACCTAAACCTCTTAGCGCCTGCATCCAACTTCATTTCTCGGTCCCTCAAACTTACCTAAACCTCTTAGCGCCTGCATCCAACTTCATTTCTCGGTGTCTAAAACTTACCTAAACCCCTTAGCGCTTGCATCCTTCTTCATGTTGACGACCCTAAAACTTACACAAACCACATAATGTACATATGTCTATATGTTTATAAGCCTGTTATTTCTGTTTTGTGTAATAGTTTTTGGGTGCGCATATTATAAAAGACACATTTATGAAGGCTTCAAATATAATTTATTTAAATTATTAATTTTTTTTTTTTTTTTTGCCTATTTTCAAACATAGTACATTTAATTTTTTTCTTTTGGTCCAAACATAGTAAAATGTTTTATTTTTTTATTTTAAAAACATTGTCAAATTTTTGTCTTTTTTTTTCAAAACATATTTTTTTTTTTTTTGTTTGTTTTTAAAAACATTGTAAAATTTTGTTTTTTTTTGGCCAAACATAGTAAAAGTTTTTTTTTTTTTTTTCCCAACATACTAAAATTTTGTTTTTTGGGTTTAAAAACCTTGTTAAATTTTTTTTTTTTTTTGGGCCAAACATAGTATTTTTTTTTTTTTATGTAAAAAGATAAAAATTTTAGAAATACATAAAAAAAGGTATAACTAGTTAACAAAAGTAGCCAGGACCAAGGGCACTAATCATCCTCCTCTTCTTCATCTGTTGGCCCCAACGTCGCCTGTATGGCCAGCAGCTCGGCCACCAACTCCTGGATTCTTTTTTTTTTTTTCAGCCACGGTTTTTGGGATAATCCCTGTAAGCAATAGAGAAATAAACATAAATAGGAGTCCAAGACCGGTTTTTATGCTGGAAATAGATTTGGGGTTAATCAAATACATGTAAATGCATGACATATGTCATTCTTCCAAGGGATAAAGTTAATGCATTTCCCACAGGTAAGTCTTTAAACTCCTGACACCGGACCTTCAACATTATTTAATGAAAACCAATAACTATTCCCAAATGATTCTGCACCAGATCAAAGTACATTTTGGAGGTTTTGGGATTACTGCGCCGCCATCTGGACTCTGAAGCATAACACTTAATGAGGAGTGGAGAGTTGGATAAAGTACAGGGGAGTAGCTTACAGTGGTGCGTTGGGAATCCAGAGCATAGCTGGGTTGAGGGAAAGGTCATCAGTCCCACAATGCATGGCAGCACCTTACTTTTTTCAATCTGTATCCCATGCTGCCTGTAAATATTGGGCATTCCATATTCCGCCATATTGGTTTTTTTCAGTCTAATAACATGCATTAGATGGCTGAAGGGTGTTTGGCCATGTTTCTAATCTGTAGGTACAGTGTGTTGGCTAATTCTTAGGTTCTTCATACAAGTTAGGGTCCTCTTTAAGCTAACGAAGTGCCCACATGAAAGTGTGAACTACACATTGGCTACGCCTTTAGTTATGTGTGTGTTATTAGCTAACCAAACATTAATATGACTAATGGCATGGAGACTTACGGAGTTGGTGGCCGACAGATGGCTGGTTGGGGCCAACAGGCTGCCCTTGGTCCTGGCTATGCTGTGAAGAAGTCCCTGTAGAAACATGTGACATTTGGTTAGTACTTGTAGAGAGTCACTATTCCCAACATATCTGGCTCCCAGTCTGGCTGACATCACTCACCTTCGCCAGGATCGACTTCCAGCATCTCTGCTGCCTCCTCCTCCACTATTTCACCCGCACCAGAAGCTTCTACAAAGACATAATAAAGGATAACTTAGTTTTTGGCCTGCCATGTATATCTTTGTGCCTATACATGAAGAGTGACATACCAGAGCCTTCCCCATGCCTGGCCAGGTATGACTCCACGCCCACGCGGTTTGGCCCCTCCTCTGTGGTCAGGTCCAGGGGCTGGTCTGAGGAGGCCACAGAGGAGGGGTAGGTCCGTCGCCCGGGAGATCCACCACCTTCACTCACAGATGCAGACTCATGCAGCACTGGTCGGCCTGTACGCCTCCGGGTGCGGCGAATTCTGAAATCCATTTCCAACACTACCAAAGAAAAGTCATTATAAATAAAGGCATAACTTATACATTTGGAACATATACCATGCAATTGCTTGGTACTTACTTGGGAAATGGATTCCAAAAAACCTCCGCACCCGGGGCATGTGCAGACGTTTCAGGTCCGACCAATGCTGCATTATCTGGGTGTGAGTGAAGGTGGTGCTGGTGACACGGTGTATCTCGGCTATGATCTCCCGGGCGATGTCCCTTTTCTCGCACACATTGGGCGCGAAGTCATACCGGCGCTGAAGCATGATCTGAAAAACATAATGGACACAGAGATTTTACTTTTACACACACACACATATGTGTTGCATCACAAGTTGAGAATTTCATGTCATTAACACACACATTTCGAGTGGCAGCCATTTTTGGGGAGTGCCTTAAAGAGGACGTTGACTGTGAATGAGAGTCTGGTCTTATGTTATATGTATCACACACCATGTACATACAGATAATAGCCAACATCAAGAATCAGCCCACCTGCATCTATGGCATGTTAGGATGGTTTAAACATCCAAGATGTAGGCTAATGCTTAGGCTTTTGGACCACGTGTGTGGCTTCCCGTTGTGTTTTTATGGCTTAGGAAAACAGTGTTCCTCAAACATCCGCATCAAGGTCCGAGACAGGCCAGGTTTGCCAGCTAGCCCCGCTACTCCACAGGATAATTAACTGTTGCTAAGCCGGAGCAATTGGCCGAATTCGGACATCAGCATAGACAGGTGAAAACGTGGCCAGGCTCGGCCCTTGAGGATGAAGTGTGAGGAGCCAGTGATTAAACATTAAGAGACCCCAAACTAGTTCCAAACGCATCATTTACATTTAGGCCATCATTGACTATTAGATTAAAATGCACAGGCAGCCACTTACCAGCATGAGGATCTCTTCCTGTTGACGGGTGAAGATAGTGGGCGCCATCTTTATGCTTCTTCAAGGCAGCAGATAAGTGAAACCCCAGCGGTTTCCTGGTTCCGCTCGAACGTACGTTCGTACGAGCGCGTAGTCGTGCGCATAGGCGTCACACGCTGGGCTCATTATTTAAAGGTCCCTGCACCCAAAGCTCATTCTCTTTGAGCATTTGTGTAAGATGGCACCTAAAAAGCCTATGAGCAAGCGACCCCAGCAAAGCAAGACCGCGGAGGGCCCAACAACAAGGTCCCAGCAAGGTAGGAGAAAGCTGAGAGGCAAGACTACCACCTCGGCCCCACCAAGGGACCCTGGACCCTCAGGAACCCAAAAAAGGGGCCCCAAGCCACGTGCCCCTGCAGCCAAAAAGCAGCCAACTGCAGCACCCACCACCTCTGCCCCCAGAAGAGGCCGCACAAGGGAGCCCACACCGGCCATGGGTTCAAGTAGGGCAGTTCGGCAACCCAGGCCCCGCAGCAGGGCCCGAACCCCATCCAGGGCCAGAAGCCCATCCAGGGCCCGCCGAACCCCATCCAGGGCCAGAAGCCCAGCCAGAGGCCGCCGAACCCCATCCAGGGCCAGAAGCTCAGCCAGAGGCCGCCGAACCCCATCCCGGGCCAGAAGCCCAGCCAGAGGCCGCCGAACCCCATCCAGGGCCCGAAGCCCAGCCAGAGGCCGCCGAACCCCATCCAGGGCCCGAAGCCCAGCCAGAGGACGCCGAACCCCATCCAGGGCCAGAAGCCCAGCCAGAGGCCGCCGAACCCCATCCAGGGCCAGAAGCCCAGCCAGAGGCCGCCGAACCCCATCCAGGGCCCGAAGCCCAGCCAGAGGCCGCCGAACCCCATCCAGGGCCAGAAGCCCAGCCAGAGGCCGCCGAACCCCATCCAGGGCCAGAAGCCCCTACAGGGCCCGCCGAACCCCATCCAGGGCCCGAAGCCCAGCCAGAGGCCGCCGAACCCCATCCAGGGCCAGAAGCCCAGCCAGAGGCCGCCGAACCCCATCCAGGGCCCCAAGCCCAGCCAGAGGCCGCCGAACCCCATCCAGGGCCCGAAGCCCAGCCAGAGGCCGCCGAACCCCATCCAGGGCCAGAAGCCCAGCCAGAGGCCGCCGAACCCCATCCAGGGCCAGAAGCCCCTACAGGGCCCGCCGAACCCCATCCAGGGCCAGAAGCCCCTACAGGGCCCGAAGAACCCCATCCAGGGCCAGAAGCCCCCGACCTGGCACCAGCCGGGAACAGAGCCCCCGACCTGGCACCAGCCGGGAACATAGCCCCCCAAGAGGGCCCAGAATTGCAACCATTACCACATCTACACCTGGAAGTTCGGTGGCCAGCCACGCCAGAACACCCAGTCCCTTGGCCAGTCCAGTCCAGTCATTGGGAAGCCACCAATCCGGCCATTCCCCTACCCAGCCCCAGGCCATAATGTCACCACATGTGTCTGCACACATGGAGGAGCAGCCAAGCCAACCATCTGGCCGCACATTGCGCCGCGGCCAGTTGAGTGGGAGATTCTCCCATGACCAAAATATGGCATTGGCTAGTGGCCTTACATTATACTATGACGAGCTCTATGGGAGCAAATCAAAACACACCACAAAGCAGCGCAAGATGGAATTGTTTGAAACCATCCTACGACAAGTAAATGCAGCGGGGGAAGAGAGGAAAGATGTGTCCCAAATTCAGAAGAAAATCTCTGATCTGAAGTATGCTGTACGGCAAAAAGAAATTAAAAGGCATAATTACAGGTAAATAAATGTTTTCTCCAAATATAATGTTTAGGATGTACTGTATGCACCTTTTCTGAGTACCAAACGATTTTCTCTTTTCAGCCTGAAAACTGGAGGTGGCTTTCCTTCTAAATTGGAGTTTACCCCTGCTGAGGAGATTGTGCTGGGACTTCTTCATCCGGTCGCGGTCGGTGGACATGCTGGTCTAAGGGACACAGACTCACCGACCCGTACCCACGGTGAGTACTCTTAAATCTGCATGTTTGCCTGTTTGCTAAATAATCTACACTTCACTAGTAACAAGATAACGGGATGCCCCTATGGTTTGCCTTGCTTGGCCTCGCACTACTGTGCCTGTTTGTGTCCTCTTTTGGTCCCTGGGAATCACACATTTAGGCCCACATCCATTATGGCAAAGATCAAATTTCCAATTGGATTGGTAAAGTCATGAAGTTTCTCCTGAAAAGTGATATATTTGGAATCAATCACAAAACACACATCATTATGTATGGGTTGCCTTTTTGTTGTGTGAGTTGTGTTTGAGTTAACAATGTAATTAGCCACCCCCAAACATATCTGACCTAGAGCAGCGAGACTCAACTGGCGGCCCGGGGTCCCAATGCGGACCTTGGCACCAGATTCCAGGACCCCTGCCCAGACAGCCCTGCACTCAGTTACTTCTGTGTTGACGTGCTCAGAGCTGCCCCCTTGATCGGCGATGTAGTGGTTGTTCTCCTGCCCAATGTGATGGCTCCCTGAAACATAGCATTGCAATATGAAGTACTGCACAGGAAGTGGCATTGCAAGGTACACAGTAACTTGGTAAAACTTTCTCTTGGCACAATCGTGTCCCGCTGCCCCTGCTCTGGCCCATCTGCCACAGTCCCCCCATGCCCCCCCCCCACATAAGCCCCATACATTTGTAACAGATTTGCTCCATCCATCCCATCACCATCAATACGTTAACTCCCCCCTTTAGCCATCCAATCCCTGTCCCCTCAGCTCTGCCCCATCCAGCCCAGCAAGGGCAAGCAGCCTTTATTAGTTTGCACTTGGAAATCTCCAGCCCCTCCACGAGTGTGTTTATTTCTAACTAGACACCCCCTGCGTCAGCCCCATGGCCAGACATTCACCTCTCACCACATACCTTTAAATGGACCTTTCAAACAATTGTTTGAGTACCCCGGACCTAGCGAATGGTAGTCTAAATCCAAAAATGTGCGTGGAAAGTTGTATGCTGACTGGGTACACTTCCTGACTTAGAACTGAGGTCAGTTAGCAGTTTTCGCGAGCCATTGCACCTATCTAAACTTGCGTGTCTTTGAACAAATGTCCCCATTGCTCTAGAGTTGATTAATATTACAAATAGAGGTTTATTTGATTACCTATCCCAAAAATGGTTATGTGTGTGTTTACGTGGTTTGTTTTTCTCTTCTTCAGCCCAGCATGATCCCTCAGCAAGGGTAAACTCACCCCCCAGTTTGGTTATGCCTACCAGGTCCGTACAGCATAGGAGCCCAGATCAGAGATTTCCGGTAAGTTAATTTAGTACCATAAATACTACCAAGTGCTTAAGAATGTGTTAAACTGTTGGAATCCCAAATTTGGACGCCAACTTACACTTTTTTTTTTATATGTCCCTACAGACCCGCACACTCATGGAAGAGATCCAGGACATGGAGGAAGATGATGATGTCTCCATGCAGGGCACGTCGGATGACCTCCCCCTGGGTCCCAATTTGGAACTGCTCCATAATGTTTCTCTGGCCAATCCTCAGCAGCAGAGTGAATCTCCATCCATTGTGCATGCACATGGGGAGACTGACACTACAGTCCCCAGTGTTCACTCTGCTGCTGAGGATTTGCAAAGCAGGCCTGTTGCTGTTGAGGGGACGACACCACGCGGCAGGGCACGCCCAAGAGCCAGGGTAATTGTGCGGCGGACTCCATTACGCCGCCCCACAATTTCCCAGGGGAGGCAGAGTGCCCTGCTTCAATTATGGACCCAACAAAGGGACTCTTATGAGGCACAGCTCGTTACAGAGCGTGAGCAAAGGCATGCCGACATGGTCAACATCCATACCAGTCTACAGGGCATCCTCGCGGAGTTGCGTACCCTCAACAGCAACGTGGTCAATGCAAGTAATGGCATCCAGTCAGCCATGGCTGAGATGACCAATATGCAGAGAAACATTGTGGAGCAGTTTCAAATTCACAATGCTGCCATGGCCCAGGCTAGGTCCCATTCACATGGACCTCCACCTGGACCTCCACCTGGGTATTATGGGCAGCCACCCTATTAAGCCATGGGTGTGTGGGACATCTTTTCTCTCAACCCCCACTGTATTTACTTGTCCTTTGAGGTTTCAAACAATCCATTTTGTGTTGCTCATGCAGGTTGTGTTTTGTATTTGCTCCCATATAGCTCCTTAGAGTAATGCTTAAGGCCACTAGCCAATGCCATAGGTCTATGTGGAGGGTATCTGGCCACTTATGGCTTTAAATATGGATTTGGTTGGTGCTCCTCCTGTTTGCAGACATGTTTGTGTGACATTATGGCCATGCCCAAATATCCCTGGGCACAGGCAATATTAATGACTGGACTAGGCTGGCCTTTGGACTGGGTGTCCTTGTTTGGTTGTGACACTCACTTCCAGGTGTAGATGTGCTCGATGTTTTTTTTGTAATGTTATCCATTTGTAACCACAGATGTATGTGGAATGTTTTCTGTTAAGCACTATAATTTTTAATTTTCTAAGTAAAAAAAAAATCTCACTTACAATACTTGTGGCGTTTTTAGTGGGAACACATTTTAAACAGCTTGGGCTAAACCAGATAATTTTGGTTTGAAGAGGTGTAACAATGCAAATCTAAAGCTAAGGAAACTACATGAAATACATTAGGCAACAATTAAGGTCAAAATGTTTTACTTTGAGGTAATGCCACATTACGGCAAAACAACATATTTAACAAAAAGGATAACACAGACACACAGAATGTTGAGACAGGAAAAAAAATTAAGTAAAATGCTGCAAGATCAGGTTGGCTCTAACTGATTGGCCAGACTCACTGGGTGGCCCCACAAAATTCTCGACATCATCCTCTACGGCTGAAGAGGGCAGGCTGTCCACATAACGTGGGACACGTTCCAGGATGGCAAAATTGTGCAAAACAGCACATGCCATGATAATGTCGATCACTTTCTTGGGATCATATTGCAGGGCGCCCCCAGTATGGTCAAGGCAACGAAAACGTGTCTTCAGCAGCCCAAAGGCCCTCTCCACAACAGCCCGGGTCTTGCGATGCGCACGGTTGTACGCTTCCTGAGAGGCATCCTGGGGCCGCAGCACAGGCGTCATGAGCCAGGGTAGAAGTGGGTACCCGGAATCACCTTAAACAGAGAATTAAATGTAATCAAAATTAAAAAGGCAACACAACAAACACAAAAAATTTAACATATATCATAATGATGTAAGGTAAAGTGGCCAAAAAAAAAAACAGGGCACATTAGCAAAATAAATCTTTCCACTAATGTATTACCTAATTAAAAATGGCACTTCAATATACCAATTAATTAACAAACATCTGCACGCCCAAGGGTATTTGGAATTTAAATATATTTTTAGTTTTCAGACATGTTACAATTAGGATGCTGCTGAGGGGCTATCCACATTTATATGGAAACTACAATGTATGCAGTTTAAGTCCACTTTGACATTTAAAGACCAATAGTACAAAAGGAGACAAAGCTCAAAGATCCTTGGGTATAAACTCCAAACCAATATATTTAGGGACATGGAACTTACAGACATCCTAAATAAAGGGAAAACATTCTGAAGGACAAAGCGAGGCAAGCATTTTTTTTGGAAGTTCATAATATATGACCCAAGAAAAAGGCAGTTTGAGGCTTATGTAAAAAATTCAAATACTAACATATCAACAAATACAAGATTAATGCAACATTTAATAGCACACAAATAGGACACACTTACCAAGCAGCCATGCCCCCGAAAATTCACCTGCCTCAAATCTCCGAAACAACCCAGATCGCCTGAGGATATAGGAGTCGTGGGACGATCCTGGGTAGCCGGCAAGGACACTCATAAAACGCATGTCCGGACCAACCACGGCCTGGACATTAAGGGAGTGTCCCATTTTACGATTCCTTAAGGCAAAAACATACAAAAAGGGTAATTGATATTTGACCCAAAATAAAAAATTAACAACAAAACATGTCTGCACTCTATTGGGAAATACTAATGAATAGCCTAGATAAAGCAGCTACACAAATGAGGGATAAACAAATATGCTGCCGCAAAGGAAAACAGGTTACATTACACGTTGGCCAACATAATAACCAATCTCAATACCTATATATATACTCGTCGGCTGCCCTAGGTACGAGTGCCACATGTGTGCAGTCAATAGCACCAATAACGTTGGGCATGTCGGCCACATTATAAAACCCAAGCTTAATGGCGTTTCTGGCTGCCATATCATCCGGAAAATAAATATATTTTGGAGTTATGGCAGCCATGCCTTCCAAAAATTTAGTGAGTGCGCGGCTCAGCGTAGGCTGTGACATCCCCACGGAGAGGGCACCCAGCCTCTGGAACGAGCCGTTCGCCAAAAATTGCAGGCAGCCAAGCATCTTGGTCATACCTGAAATTGCATGCCCCTTCCTTGTGGTGCGGACTAACCATGGCCGCAGCTCACTATATAATTTATGGAGGGAAGCGCGATTAAGCCTGGTCAGCTCGAACAGCTCAACATCATTCATGCTATCGATGTTCATGCGACGACGCAGGGGCAATCTGCTCTCAGACATCTCGATCAACTCAATGCCAAAAAGCATAAGCCCTTGATGTGCCACAAACTCGCTCCGCTCCATCCTACTCCCGAGGCCAAATAGCTGCCGGCAAACATTTCGTAAAGCAGCTCTTTAATGGGCTTCCAAACAATTAGCAATCACCTCTCTGAATTGGTCGCAAGCCCATGTGAAGGACGTAAAAAATAGGATCGGACGCAAATAATACGATTTGGACGGGAAAAACACACGAACTAACGCAAATTATACGATTCTCGTACGAAATGCGTATGTTCATATACGTCTATGCGCGAACGATCGTGCGAATACGAAATGGACAAAAAAACAAGAAAAAATGACAAACACCCACCCAAACTTACGATTCTCGATACGAAATCAATTAACTTTTGCTCTTTGAATCGAGGGGTCAGACTGGCTTTGCCTGGAGGGCAGAAATTATAAATTCATTCTTCGTGACCTTGCCAGCTATAGAAATCATGCTGAAACATGGGGGATAACATTCAAGCAGACCTTAAAATCTCTGTATGCAAATGATGACACTCACATATAAATGGATTCACAGAGCAAAGTCTAAACTAAGAACTATTTATCTACAAACCAACCAAATAAATAGACAGTGAAGCAATGCAAAGCAACACTGCCAAAAGGGAAACCAAAATTACCATCACCAAAAACTATTTTTTACTGGTGTTCTTTGCACTCTGGAGGCTGTGACCTTTGGACTCCTAAACTGCAAGAATTAAACTCCTGGACTTTGTGCCCCTTGGATTCTGGATCTTTTGACTGAAATAGGCTCAATAGTCCCAGGTACTGGCAACAAACACAGGCTCTCACACAGAATAGGAAACCTGCCAGCAGACTGGGAAATAGACTTAGCAAGGACACCTACTGGTGGCCAGGTGTAAAGCAGGAAAATTCCAAGAACAGAACCACCAGCTTACCCTGCCTTGCATTTTAGGTATAAATGTGAGAAGAAATTCCAGCCTCCGGGCTAAAATAGCAGTGTATCATTTAATGTCAGTAATAAAGGCAATAGGGTGGTAGTTAGAGCACCTTAGAGGGGTCATATAAAGTTGCACTTGATTAATCTGCCTAAAGTTTCTTGCTGACCTAATTCATTGTTCATTTATAGTATTCACCAGAAATGCCATCTGGTCCTGGAGCTTTACTAATTTTAATTCTATTACTGCTTGTTCTACCTCCTGATTAAATGCTTGTTATATTTTGATACTCATCTTCAGAGTTGGGCTTGTGGGCCTCAATAAGCTTATTTTTGAAAATAGTCTTCTCCTCTAATATTTTCCTGCTCCTCGTCTTGATTCCATTTTTCAATAATGCTTCACAGAGTCCTCATTGTAACATCCCCAGTATCATGTATAGCAAAAAACTCTATTAGCACTTTTGGTTCTCAAAATAACTATATCATGAACTTACCCATTGGCCCTTTATGTAAAATTTAGATCCCAGTTTTAATGTCCAAAATAGTGCTGCTCAGGAATGATCATGTGTCCAATATAGTATTTATTGATGTTATTGAGTACCTTACATACTGTGGCAATAATCACAACAAAGCATCAAAGGTGCAAAGTGGGTTTGATTATATAATACCACACAACGTTTAGTATATTCCTTCCAACGATACACAGTGTCCTACTAAAAAACACCCATGTAGTCACAAAATATCCAGGAACAAGAGATGTGTGGGTGAAGTATGTGAGGGAGCCCTGTGTTCTTTTTTTTAATGGGTCACAACAATGCTGTGATATTTTTTTAATGAGACACCATGAGTATTGTGTGAGGGAATATACTCTGCGTTGTCCAGTATTATAATGTTAGGACTGGCATAGACACAGTTGTAAACCGACAATTTTTGCTCCAAGTCTGCTGTTCTCACCATTGTGCTATCTGCTGCGGTGTGGCTGTGTGTCTGCTGAAGTGGTGTGGTTCTTCCCTGGGTCCTAGAGTCACATTGTTTAACCTCACCTGGCATTAATCATGCTGTTGGGTTTCCTATAAATGCTTGAGCTTGGCCCCACCCCTGGGTTGATCACTGCATTGTCGTCTCTAAGCCTAGCTGTGCTCTCCAACCCCCTGATACCTCATAAAAACTGCCTGTTTTGTGGTTTTTGGTTTATTGCCTTCTTCATAATTCATGTCCTGTCAGTGCCGGGGCTCACTGACTTCATAGTTCATGTCTTAGTCTGTGCTGGTCCATGTGGTTCAGCAAAGTATGTGTCTTTGTCTGTATTGGGCCTACTGCCCTTTCAGTATAGTATTATTATTGTGGTATATATAAGAGATCAATACGAGAATATGGATTGCAAGGCTGGTTGTAGCCAGAGTCACATTGAATGATAATGGGCTTGCCAATGCCCCTGCCCAATTTCCCAAGTCCCAGCGTTTTAAATGTGCACTTACCTGTCTTACTGCTTTTGCTTTTTTAAAGATTATTGGCCAAGTCAAGAGAGCCCATATCAAACGGGGTATTTTCGGGGATTTTCTTTTAAATGAAAAGGGATCAGCATCTGAAGACCTTTGGATTTTTCAATGGAACAAAGAACTAAATAATATGCTGTTAAAAACGTTTTACGTGGGCGAGTTTAATGCATCATTACCAGAGGATAAACAGCTTGTTATTATACCATCAAATATATTATGGAGGCATAATAGGGTGAGTATATATGATTATTTGTAATGGTGGAAGTTATTTAATCTCTTCTTTATAGGCAGACATGGCTTTTAAATCCCCACCGGATATAAAATGAAAAACGTTTAATTCTTGCATTTTGTCTGCTGCAGCTGTTTTTTCCAACTCCAGCTTTTCTAAAACGTATTATTTCTGGAGTCTAAAGTGCTCTCCAGTCACTTTGAAAGATGTGGGACAGGGCTTTGTCTAACAGTTTTTCTTGCAAATGTAAGTAAGCAGTAAGACAAATGGTCTTACTCACATAGGAAGACCACCAAACGCTTCTCTTCTGGCTTTCTTCGCGATGTGCGCTCCCGTGCCTAGCAAATCAAAAAGGGCTGGATGCGGGAGAGCCCACAGCTACAGGGAATGCTGAGGAGGTGACAGATGTCAATCACATCATTGTGGGAGCCTCTGGTAAAGGTGAGCTTACCAGTGCCCCCTTGGGTTTCACAGAATGTAGCATCCCACTACAGGATGCCCAGGGGGCAGATTAGCAGATAGCCCTGGAGACTTTGAGATTCCAGGGCCAGCCACAAAGGGTTTTGATCCACTTTAGTTGTACATTTAGATCCTGATTTTCTTTTTGGAAACACACCTATTAGATCTGCTGACAATAATTAATGTTTGCTGAAACATGACTGGAAAGCCTCATCCATTGGCCTCAATTTCACTGTTGCTGAATCGCCACTTAGGAATACAATGAAAGTCAATCATATTGTTTTACTCCCCAAAAAATTGCGAACTTTTAACTGCTTTTTACACTGTAGCAAGAATTACTATTACTAGTAACAGTTAAAGTCTCAAACTTTTTTATAAAGTGAATTATTTTACTACCAAAGGAATGTCTTTTCAACTCTTATTAAATTGAGACCTTAAGTTATTAAACAAAAAATGTTTATATATATATATATATATATATTTCTTTGTGGCAGTCGCCAAAGATAGCAAGTACGGAAATAAGCATGGGGAAAGGTGAGTATTACAAAGTGGGCATCCTTGTTTCATCTCATTTTGAGCTGCTTTAAGGCCAAGGCAGATAAGTCTACTTCCTTATACACAATATTGGTTGCTGATACAGTTGTACCAGTGTCTACTGCCATGCAGACATATAGGGGGAGAACACATGCCATCAGAAAATGTGAAAAAACAGACAAACTGCAGCCGTGTCTATTTGTATGAATGCATTTTTACAATGTGTGTGAACTTTGTAATCTTCACTCTGTAACACTACAAGCGAAAAGACGACACTCATTGTAAAATCTAATTCCATCCAGATGCCAAGAGGTCGGTGCACAGAACCATGTCAACCGGGATTTCGAAAAGCTCCTGGAGAAAGTCTTCACATTTGCTGTTATGTCTGTGTTCCATGTTCTGAAGGAGAATTTACAAGTTCTTATGGTAAAATCATCCACCCATACTTGTATTATGTATGTAGCAGCAATGTGTTGTATTCATACCTATTGTTTGTCCTTAATTTTAAAGTATTAGTTAGAGATGTTTAGAATTTTTGAAAAATTTGATTTGGCTGATTCACCACATTTTTCGGAAAAAATAGTTTTGGTCCAAATTTATTCTCAGCGAATCACTATTAAAAACAGCTATTTCTGGCCTACCGAGAGCCTCAAAAGGGTTGTAGAACATTTTGCCTTGCTGTAACACTTATAGGATGTGTGCTGGGTTAGTGAAATAATACTGTAAAGAAGTATGACATGCAGATCAGAGGCATCTCTATTAGAATGGCTGTCACAGAGCAGCACACTGACAGAGCCTTAAGGTGGCATCAGCATGATGAGCCCATATATTGCCTGAAAGACATATACTGGAGTTGGCAGCAGCACAAAGATACCATATATTGCCTGAAAGACACACCCTGGAGTTGGCAGCAGCATGAGGAGCCCATATATCACCTGAAACACACACTAGAGTTGGTAGCAACATGAGGAGCCCATATATTGCCTGAAAGACCCATCCTGGAGTTGGCAGCAGCATGGGGAGGCCATATATTGCCTGAAAGACACACCCTGGAGTTGGCAGCAGCACGAAGAGCCCATATATTGCCTGAAACACACACTGGAGTTGGCAGCAGCATGAGGAGACCATATATTGACTGAAAGACACACTGGAGTTGGCAGCAGCATGAGGAGACCATATATTCCCAGAAACACACACTCTGGATTTGGCAGCAGCGTGAGGAGCCAATATATTGCCTGAAAGACACACCTTGGAGTTGGCAGCAGCATGAGGATCCCATATATCAGCTGAAACACACACTAGAGTTGGTAGCAACATGAGGAGCCCATATATTGCCTGAAAGACCCATCCTGGAGTTGGCAGCAGCATGAGGAGGCCATATATTGCCTGAAAGACACACCCTGGAGTTGGCAGCAGCACGAAGAGCCCATATATTGCCTGAAACACACACTGGAGTTGGCAGCAGCATGAGGAGACCATATATTGACTGAAAGACACACTGGAGTTGGCAGCAGCATGAGGAGACCATATATTCCCAGAAACACACACCCTGGATTTGGCAGCAGCGTGAGGAGCCAATATATTGCCTGAAAGACATACCCTGGAGTTGGCAGCAGCATGAGGAGGACATATAAAAATTTGGGAAACATATATGTTATCCTCCGAATATTATTAAAAGTTAGTTTTACATAATGTATTACCTCAATACTTACTTGAGGTCCAATACAGCCGCTATTGCCTCATGCCAGAGTGTCCTCACTGCTAAATTTGACACCCTCCAAGAGCAATTTATGCCCGTCATGATCTGGATAAAATCCGGGATCGCACTGGCGAGATGACGAGGAGAATCAGCGAAGAGGAGGACCATTTATCTGCTCAGGCGGGGACCTCGCAACCCTGAGGAGGCAAGTAACCACTCTGATGGGAAGGGCAGAGGATGCTGAAAACAGGAACCGGAGAAATAACGCTCCCCAGAGCAATTTGTGGAGAATCTCATAAGGGAGACTTTGGCGCCGTTGAATCTAACAAAATTCTTTACTGTGGAAAGAGCGCATAGGATCCCCATGAGGCCTCTTCCCCTGGGGGCTCTGCCAAGGCCTTTCATATTTAAGGTCCTCCACTACAAGGACAGAGATGCTATCTTGCTGCAGCTAGAGTGAAGGGAGCGGTGACCTTTAATAATG
Source organism: Gastrophryne carolinensis (assembly GCA_027917425.1). Classification (NCBI taxonomy): domain Eukaryota; kingdom Metazoa; phylum Chordata; class Amphibia; order Anura; family Microhylidae; genus Gastrophryne; species Gastrophryne carolinensis. The sequence continues at coordinate 30,179,650 of CM051234.1, forward strand.
CCCAGACATCCTTTTTCCCGGATTTCACCTCAGAGGTTCAAAAGATGTGGCGCATTTTCAATGGAGTCAGGGAGAGGCTCAGAAAGAAGAAAATCAAATATTCCATGATGTTTCTGGCATGCCTGCGGGTGAAAGACGGAAAAACCGACAGATTCTTTACCTCCGCTAAGGAGGCCAGTGCTTGGCCCGGCTTCGGCTGGAGAGACCCGACCTCTGAGTACATATGCATCTGCCCTGTTGCCCATGTGCCTGATGGGGCGCTCTCCTCCTCGCTGCAGGATGGGCGCCATGGCCGCTGGGCACCCTGTTACCGCCCAGAATGGGGGTTTGTTTGGTTCAGTTTTGTTTGTTTGAAAGTTGATGAAGCTGCTGTGCTTTAACTGTACTGCCCAAGTTACCAATGCATCCTGGCTTGAATGTTACAGGGGAGCTTTGGCTCTGGTTTCCCATGGTGGGATGGTTTCCCTGCCCCTCCAAAATATTCCTCTTATCCTCTGCTCTGGCCGGCCCTCTTCCCTTCTTTCCTCCTCCTCTCCTTCTTTTTCTCTCCTCTCCCCGCTCCCTCTTACCTGACTACCTGTCGACCTGTATATTATGTTGGTGTATTTACATTGCAGGCCCCTTAGGCCATGGGTCTCTGCACCCCATTTGCAACTAGTTACACCTGTGTTGTATTGTTTTGTTTGGTTGGGTATGATGGTGGTGGAACGGGGAGGGGGTGGTTGGGATTGGGAAATGTTTGTATAGGTTAGAGTATAATGCTATCTGTTTAGTCTGTCCTTATGTTGGGTTGTGTGTATTGTATGGTAACCGGACTCCGGGCGTGGGGAGATCATGGGTGGAGACAATGGTGTACACGGGTATTGACTGCCCTGGTCCTATGGTTTATACTTGGAGCTATGATAATGGGTGAATGCAAATTTCTTTAACGGAACGTCCGGGGGCTCAATGATAAAATCAAGCGGGCCATGGTTCTCCAGTTTGTTTAGAGGTATAAACCTAACGTGGTGATACTCCAGGAGACTCACCTGGTGGGACAGAGAGGGCTGCCGCTTAAGAAACCCTGGATCCATAGCTCCTTCCATTCTGTGCAGACAGATCGGGAGGGTTGCTACATGATCCTACACGCCAAACTTATGGACACTGATGTCATCATAGTTGGTGTGTATATCCCCCTGCCTTTTTGGATTCAGGTGTTGCAGCGGATTATGGAAAAAGTGGTCAGTTACCCGCCTGTGGGTCTGCAGCAGCTATGGAGGTGGTAACACCCAACTGACAGGGCGTACTCACAGATCCTTGTCCACGATTGATCTTGCATTCTCATCACCTGAGTTATTAGCCAGGGTGGTGTCTTGCAGCTACCTCCCGAGAGGCATCTCTGCTCACTCCCCTCTGCTGACCGTTGTAGGGCCATCTCGAGCTTGGGAGAATCGGGTAGGTTGGAACCTTAACCCCCTGTGGCTGGAGACCCCTGAAGTAAAAAGTAGCCTGTCATCCTCTGCTGAAATTTTTTGGGAGGTTAAAACGGATGAAACATCTGCCGAGGTAAGGTGGGATGCTTTCAAAGCAGTCGTTAGAGGGTGTGCCATAAGCGCCATCGCTGTGGTTAGGGAGAAGAAGGGGAAAGACAGGGCAGAGCTCGAAAGCAAACTTGCCACAGCAAAAGAGAAATTTGTTGCCTCAGCTGATAATCGGGATTACTTTACACTGATGAGTTTGAAACTGGAGTATAACTTGTTGCTGACTGATTCTGCTAGGAAATTACCGTTATACAAACAGGCTTTTAATAAGGGGGATAAAAACTGGTAAGACCCTGGCGTACTTAGCAAGGACTGAAACCAAGTCCAATAGCATTGCCGGGATATCTGATGGGAGGGATACAGTAACAGAGGGAGATAAAATCGTCCAACGGTTCCTCGATTATTACTTGGCATTGTACACCTCGAAGGCTAGCTACGATGTTGAAGAGCTGGAGAGTTATTTAAATCAGATCAACTTCCCAGTTCTGGCTCCGGAGGGTCAGGAGACGTTAGATGCCCCCATCTTGGTGGAGGAGTTTATGAGTGCAATAAGGGCGCTCCCTGGAAGGAAAGCAGCGGGTTCTGATGGGATGCCGGCTGAATGGTATAAGCAAGAGTCGGAGCAAGTAGCCCCTAGTTGTTTTGGAGGTGCTGAAACAAGCGCTAGAGAGTGAGTGTCTCCCGGCATCCTTCCATGAAGCGCATATCATCCTTATTTATAAAGAAGGGAGGCCCCCTGATGCCTGTGCATCATATAGACCCATTTCCTTACTATATCACTATTACTATTACTATACTATTACTAATCATGATGCAAAGATACTAGCCAAAATATTAGCTACTAGGTTAAACAGGGTTATACTGCAACTGATAGGGCCGGACCAGTCTGGTTTTATGCCTGGGCGCACCACGGGGATAAATCTGCATAGACTTATGTCAAACCATAAGATTGTCCATGATAATGGTGGAAACCAGGCAATTGCCTCACTGGATAACGAGAAGGCCTTTGACTCAATTGAATGGGCCTACCTGTGGGCAGTGTTGGCTAGATTTGGGCTCCCTGCGAATTTCATAAAGTATATCAAGCTCCTATATTGTCGTCCGGCGGCCAGACTACGGGTCAATGGATGCTATTCAAATCTATTTGCATTAAGCAGAGGGACCAGGCAGGGGTGCCCACTCTCGCCATTACTCTTCGCATTGACCACTGAACCACTGGTGATTATTGTTAGAAACTCCCTAATTATCATGGGGGGGGAAATGGGGGAGGTTGAGGAAAAGATTCCACTCTATGCGGATGGTACCCTGTTATACCTGGCGAGTCCCTGGAAGCAACAGTAACGAGTCCCTGGGAGCAGTGTTAGATATTATCGGAACATTTGGGAGATTTTCTGGTTTGAAAATTAACTGGGATAAGTCCAGCTTAATGCCAGTCGACAAGTCTGACCCTCCGGACATTTCCCCTAGATCTCAGCCGAAAGTGATTCGACAATTTAAGTACTTGGGAATCATGATTAGCAAGCAGTTGAGCGAGTTTGTTTCCCTTAATATCTCACCAGTGGTGTCGAAACTGAAGCAGTGAGTCGCTCAATGGGCAAGACTCCCGCTATCGGTCATGGGCCGGATAAATATATACAAAATGATCTTTCTTCCAAAGTTTTTGTACATATATCAGGCCTCGCCAGTGCTACTTCCTGCCTCTCATTTCAAGGTATTGGAGGCGATCATCTTCGGCTTCGTATGGGGACAGTCTCCGGCGCGGCTAAATAGGAAAATAATGAAGGAGCAACCAGACATGAGGGGGCTTGCGGTGCCACATCTGGAAATGTATTTCTCTGCCACCCAACTCCCGAATGCCCACTGTTGGATCAACCAACCAAGGGATAATCCAGTGGTGAGTCTGGAAGTGGTTGTGCTGGGTTCCCCTGGGAGACTGGCCGTCTTGATATATAGAGGTATGAGAGGTTCAGGAGGCAACTGGGTGTATGAGAACGGTATGTAGCATCTGGGAAAGGGTGGATAAATTGAGTGCAAACTCAGAAGGGAGTAGGGTCTGGTCTCCCTTTACCCCCCTCTGGGATAACCCCAGGTTGCCGGAGCTTGGATCTATGCAGGACCCGCAGTTCTGGATAAGGAAAGGGGTTCACTGGGTGGCTCAGATATACAAGGACGGGGTAGTTATGTCCTTCGTGCAGGTTAAATAGGAGTTCATTCTATCCTACTGGGATTTCTTCCGCTATTTGCATATTAGACACGCTCTGCACGCCTAGTTTCATAGGGTGGGTCAGAGGATACAGATGTCACATGTGGAAAATGCAATTATAGGTATGGAACTAGCTAAACCCATCTCCACACTGTACCAGTGCCTGACAGGTGTGCTGGACTCACCTAGGGGTAAGGTGGAAATGAAGTGGCAGGTCTTAGACCAAAACCTAGACCAAGATGACTTGGGATGACTTGGGATAATGGATAACTTGCACTCGTCGGTATTAGAGGCTAATTCAGACTAAATGCATCCACCAGGCATATATCACCCCGGTCCGTCTGCACAGAATGGGTATATTGGATAGGGACATGTGTCCTAGATGCAAGAGAGAAAGTGGCACGTGGGTGCACGTGACTTGGTCATGTGAATTCTTGGTGAATGCTGCTCTTTTATGCCTGGAAGTGCATATTGTAAAGTTGGAGACACCCTGCTAAACCTTCAGTGCAAGCATGGAAAAGATTAGTCAATCAGAAACGCACTATCTATAAATTGACATATGCTGTGAGGGGGATCCCAGATAAGTTTGTGAAGATCTGGGATCCGTGGCTACAATGTCAGGAGTCGGCATCCGATGATGAGTGAGACATGGAGGGGGGGAGCGCTGTTGATGCTGTGGCTTATTGCTGATTCAGGATTTGGCGGGATAGGGCCGAGGGCCGGTATCTGTCCAGTAGGGTGAGGGTAGGGATTTAGCCTTGGAGCATGACAGGGTAGGCCTCAGAGGGTGGCCAATGGTTACCACCCTTTCAGGTACTCCACCTGAGATCTGCCTATATCTAATACGACCTGGGTCCGGAGTGGATGCGGTGTAAATTGTTGTTGTTGTCTGATAGAAGGCCATTTTGAAGTTGGGTGCCTGCGGCACCTTAATTGCAGAATAATATGACATGTATCTGTATGTTGTTTCAATGCAAAATAAAAACAAAAAAAAAAGAAAAGCAAGAGGTGGATATTTTTGGCCAGGTGTGTAGTTTTGTTTGGCCTTTTACACTAACTAGGCTATCAACACCTGGGCATAAAACAAAATGCAAACACTCTCAGATGCACTTAAATTGGATGCCCTGGTGAGGGCCAGTTACATAGACTACAGCAGGCTTAAAAACAGGGATTTGTTGCAAGAGGTGGATTTATCTGGGCAGGTGTGTGGCCTTTTACACTAACCGGCCCATGAACACTTGAACATGAAACAAAATGCAAAAACTGTCAGATGCACTTAAATGGGACTCAAACATGGTTCACCAGTCAACGATCTCAATACATGTATGATGGTGATCCAGGACCTTCAAAAAATCAATCAAGTATAACCAATAAGTAAGTTTATATACAAATAAATAAATAGTGCATTGAATAAGCAACCATAATTTGATATATAAACGTCAATCATAAAGAGGTACTGCATTAAATATAGCTAGGGGATGTATATGTGCTAAAATCTACAGGTATTGTAAAAATTGTATGAAGATTCATACCCCTCTATGAGGCCACAAGGATAGCACATGATAAACCATATAAATCTTGAATCCATATATTACAGCGATTCTGTGCGTCTCCATTGCTGTGATCCCTGAACATAAAACTGTGTACATACACAATATACCAATGCCCAAGTGCATCCAAACAAAGTGATCATACCCTAAACATACTAAGTTCATGGTGTTTAATATGTGACACCAATAAATAAAGGCCCAATAATAGGGCCGTGAGGCACTAAGGCACAATGCATGAATGTCCAATTATACAAAAATATATGTATCAAAAAATATATGGATAAAGTGAATAAAAACAAATATAAATAACCTACTAGGGGTGATGCACTTTTAGATCTAATAATATCAAATAATGAGGACCTGATAGGGACAGTAACAGTTTGTGAAAATCTTGGTAACAGTGACCACAATATAGTTGTATTTAACATAAACTGTAAGACATATTTTCTGCCTGGGAGGGCAAAGACGCTGCATTTTAGGAAGGCCAACTTCCCCAGACTCAGAGCTGCACTCCAGGACATAGACCGGGAGCATCTGTTCAGGAATAAAGATACAGATGCCAAATGGGAGTGGTTTAAATCTACTGTGTTCCTATGGGTACAAATATAAGAGGCTAAAATTAAACTCCCCATGGCTGTCACCTGTGGTTAAAAGGGCAATAAAGAACAAGAAAAGGGCATTTAAACATTACAATGCTGAGCTCTCAGTTGTAACTCTTAAAAAGTATAAATTACTAAATAAAGCATGTAAGAAAGAAATAAGGTTAGTGAAAGCACAAAATGAAAAAATGTGGCCAAAGAAAGCAAAACAAACCCTAAACTTTTTTTAAATAGATAAACCAGGGTTCAGTTCTGGGCCCACTTTTATTCAACTTGCAGAAGCACTGTCTCTATTTTTGCAGATGACAGAACAATATGTAGCACAGTGCAGTCTATTGAAGATGTTCACAAGCTTCAGGCGGACATTTTGAGTGTCTGGGCATCCACTTGGCAAATGAAGGTCAAGGTGGAGAAATATAACGTCATGAACTTGGGGGTCTACCAACCTGAAGGCCATATATTTTTTCGGGGGAGTCAAACTGGGAGAAGCACTTGTTGAGAAGGATCTGTAGGTACTTGTAGATCACAAGCTAAATAACAGCATGCAATGTCAAGTAGCTGCTTCCAAGGCCACCAAGATATTATCATGCATTAAAAAAGACCTGGAATAACAGGATAGGGATGTAATTTTGCCTCTTTACAAGGCACTGGTGTGCCCTCACCTGGAAAATGCTGTCCAGTTCTGGGCACCCATTCATAGAAAGGACGCTCTGAATATGGAAAGGGTGCAGAGGAGAGCCATCAAACTAATCAGAGGAATGAAAGATCTTTGTTATGAGAATTTAATCTGTTTAGTCTTGAGAGGAGACCACTGAGGGGGGACATGATTAACTTGTATAAATATATAAATGGGCAATACGAAAAATATGGGGAAACACTTTTTCAGGTAAAATCCTCTCTAAAGACAAGGGGGCACTCCCTGGAAAAAAAAATTCAGTCTTTGAGGGTGACAATCATTCTTTACCATAAGAACTATAAATCTGTGGAATAGCCTCCCACAGAAGCTTGTTAAAGAATCAACCGCTGACAGCTTCAAAAAAAGGATTAGATGCTTATTTAGAAGAAAATAACATTAACAGTTACTATTAGCTGTTATCAGTTAAAATAAAAAAATAAATAAATAACTTCCCCTACCCCAACACCCTTGGTTGAACTTGATGGACATATGAACGCGGGGCTCTGTACGCAAAACCACATTTATGAAAGCAAATCTGGTGAGCGACTCTAACAGCGCCATGTAGCGTCAATTGTATTATTACAGGCGACTCAGTGTATAGCACCGTCGCTCTAGCTTCCAGAGCGCCAGGTATTACCTTTCGCTCACTTTCGCAATCCTATGCATTTCAATGGGCATTTATTTGCTTGTGTTTAACCCTTCTATTGCCAGCCACGTACATTTTAAGTGGCTGCCTCTCCAACCATTAAACTGGCATAAATGCATGATAATTCAATATTATGTTTTTGAAATACTAAGGAAAGTTTTCAGAAATTTTAAATCTGAATAAGATCAGATATTTTAGTTTTCAGGCAGCTTTTAAATTTTAAGATAAGATTTTAAGTACAAAGCCAAGTTAACTTTATAGCATGGATGTTACGAAGCAAGATCATAGGTCCTGGGTTCTGGCTTTTTTAACTAGGTGTTATAGAGTGTCATAGTCCAATAGTATTCAGGTGCTTTTTTGATCTCTTTAATATACCAATATGTATTGGTATATTTTAAATAAGGAAAAAAAAGGGATAAACGAACATTTCCACAAAAAAAAAAAATTTATTTAAACCGAATTTCTGATACTGTATTTGTCTGTTCTTAGTTTTGGTAAGCAGGGGAGGCTTTATAAAGACCTTTTCTCTAATTAAAGTAATTCCCTGATATCCAAGACATGGTTGTTGTTCTGTATTATAGCAGGGCAAGATGAAAGATTTAGTATATAAGAGAAAGAAAGGCAAACATCCATGATATGTATGCAAAAGGGTATAGGGGTTTAATAGGGAATAGTGTACATTGGTGCTAGTATATGCAATAAACAATATATCATATAGGAAATGCTGGGTGGTAAACCCAAGGATGACCGCTTATAGAATGAATCAGCATCCAGTGTAAAAACACATGCGTAAGTGGAAAAGTAGTAAGAGGGATCAATGTGGCTATATATATGCATAAAGCGCAGGCAGGGGTTATCCAATTAACAAGTGTGGATAAACGCTATGATCTCCATACTCTCAATACAGGCAATCCAAATCAATGTAAAAACTATGTAAAAACAAATCTTACAGGCAGCACTACGGTGGTGGTCTAGTAACATTTGACACCGCCCTTCGGATGCTACTCCTCCCAAAGACTTTATAGCTTTGCATGTTAGGTTGCCGCAATGGAGGCGGCCATTTTGTTGGTTTTCGCGCTGCCCTCACTTCCACTTTCGCCGGCAATGCAGTGGCCATCCTGTTGGTTAGTTAACCACCAGACTCAGCAGCAGCGGTCGCCTCTAGTGGTGACCACCATCTTTTTGGTTCCTTACCTACCATTGGCCCAACGACCCCGAGGCCCCGCGCGCCAGCCGCTGATTGGTGGACCTTTGGGCCCCTTCCGTTGATTGGCCGGGATGGACTCCTGGTGGTGCGGATGACATTGGCAACTAGCACCACTGTGCACGCTTTTCCCCCCCTATGTCCTACACTATTGCAGGATGGAGAATATTCACCATTAAACCCCTATACCTTTTTGCATACAAATCATCTCTTATATACTATATGTATTGTTCCCTGTGTGGAGGTACTCAGGTTGAAGATAGATAGACAGAACACCGGTCCTTGATATACTTTTGATCTTTATTTCTACATATGCTGAAAGTGTGCTTCAACTTTAATAATGTTTGAAATATTTCTGCTTTTACCCAACAGGTTATTAAGCACCCGCAAATTCTTGTATCACCTATGTCATTTAAAGACATAAACACCCTAATTCCAACATCAGGCAGACACATTGGCATTTAGCCAACAAGAGGTGGATAGTATAATAGCACAATACTCACAAGCATAAAGCCCACTGGTCTCTGACCATTCTGCTACTAAAAAACAATTTGAGGTTCTATGTAGAAAATCAGGTCCATTCTGATACTCTTATAGAATGCCTAAAAGCAAAGAAGATGCCTAGGGGCCTCAGATTACAAGCAAGGCCTGCCTTTTGCCAACAGAACAGGGATTTTTTCACTGACTGGCAAAAGATACTCAATAAATGTAGTTTGGACTTGATTGCCCTAACCATTAAGGGCATTACCATAAATGACACAGTCAAATCCTTCAGTTGGAATCTAACCTCCCGAGTGACTCCTGGATTCCTGAAAAGCTACTCTCAAGCAATATAGACTCGAGACAGTACAATTTAAGTTGAATAAATATAGACGAGACACTCTCGACTACCAAGAAGGCTGAGTCTAAACTTGGCGGGACTACAAAAAGCACAGACCAACACCAGTAGCAGGGCGCCAGGCCTCTGATAATGATACCAGTTCAGGTTCAGCAGACAACTATTTTTAGAACAACGCCCAGCCTCGAGACAGCACGAAAAAAAAAAAGGGGCCTCAAGAAGAACTCAACCAGGCCAACCACACTCTACGGTGCAGAATCATTACAACACCCTCAAAACTGCCCTACAGTCATAAACATCTCTGACCATGCTCTCACCCCACAGGAGGCACAGGTACTTTCCAAAGGTTTATCCTTTGTACCCACTAATAAAGTCAATAGCTTTGATTTGGACATGCAATTACAAAAATCTATAGCACCCTTGGAATTAAATATTTTTTCTCCTACCGCCCATCTACCAAAACCAATACCAATCCCACCGGGGGTGGATCTCAGTATGTGTAAGCCTAAAAGCACCTGGAATCCACCACCCACATGCTCTGGAAATATCAGCTTGGTCCAGAAAGAAATTAGTAAAATCAATCACTCCAGTAAGAGACATAAGTACAATATGTATCGTACTGAGAAGAAAGCATTAAAGGACTTACAGAATAACCCTCAAATAACTATCAAACCGGCTGATAAAGGTGGAGCAATAGTTGTCATGAATACTGCTGATTATGTCCAAGAAACAATGCCACAGCTCCAATACTCTACTGTCTATATTCCAATTTCTGAAAACCTTACAAATGACATTAAGGCCTCCTTAGATAGCACAAATTGCCCTCAGGTCTGTCCTTATTGATGATAAACTAGTCAAGTTTCTTACCACTGATTTTCCTCCAATACCCCTTTTCTATTGCCTTCCCAAAGTCCACAAAATATTGGAACTCCCACCTGGTTGACCTATAGTTGCTGGCTCTGAATCCATTTTCAAATCCCCAGCCATTTTTATTGATCGTGTTTTACAGCCACTGGTCATGTCCATGGCTTCATATTTACAAGATACCACTGACTTACTTAATCGTCAAACTAAGGCATGCTCATTAATGACTTGCTTGTTATAATGGATGTTACAAGCCTCTATACTTTAATTCCCCACACTGATGGCCTCGCAAGCCCTTTCTTCAGCGAGCACTGACCCAGACATGAGTAAGTTTGTATTGGACCTTCTTTAAGTCATTCTGCGCAAAAACTATTTCTCTTTTGATGGTCAATTTTATCTACAGGCACAGGGCACCGCTATGGGCTCTAACATGGCTCCTAGCTATGCCAACCTCTTCATGGCAGACTTCAAGAACACCTATGTCAACCATAACCCTTTACAGGAAAGATCTACGGAAATTTAAAGGTAAAAAGGGTAATGACAGGGTTCTCCTGGCACTGACTTATTCCCATCTTTCCCAAAAGGCACAAAAGATTATTAAAAACATTGGCACATCGTGCAGAGTGATAAGAAACTCTCCACCACCCTGAAGGAATCCCCTATGATGGCCTATAAAAGATCAAGGAGTCTTAGGGACACCCTTGTCCAAGCTCATTATACCACCGTACCCAAAAAATCTACTGATACCTGGCTCTCCAATCTACAGATCCTCTTTGGCATGTTCCCATGCGGTCACTGTACCCAGTGCAGTTATATCACAAAGGAAATATTGGCAAAATGAGGAGGGAGATCCGACAAAGAATAAATGAACATTGCTCTGACATTAGAAATCACAAATTGCACTCTCCCATACTCCCCCATAGCCAGACACTTCCTAGTCTGCCGGTAATATGGATAGAAAATTATTACAGTGGGAACTCTTCTGGATACACCAACTGAAAACCAAAAGTCCCCTAGGTCTGAATGAAGAAATCGACTACTCAACTTTTTTTGACTAGTTCACCACCTTTTTGCCTACAATTTGAATTTCATTTATTTTTAATTTACCCACATTCTAACTGAGTATTGCGCTATTATGACATGACACTGCTTGCTACATCCCAAGTGTTTTTTTGGAAAGGGTTGAATCAGTGGTTTTAACCAGTTTTTATGTCACTTTTTTCACTTATGGCTTTATTTCCCAATAGGAACGCTGTACCCTAGACTTCATCTTACTGTAGTTCGCTTGCTACAAGCTATCTCCAATGTGCTTCTTAAACGTGGGTCATTCGTTCCAATGTGCTGTTACCAGATGCTCCACATGCTGTGATCCTGCTTTTCTATATATTGGGGTTCCATCTTTCATGGACAATTGATATTACGCATTCTCCAGTAAGAATTGCTGCACCTGTACTGCTCTGCTGACAGTCACCGACTGTATATTGCACTGTGTCGTCACAAGGACTGCTCCCATCTTTTTGGATATCCTTCATCAAGAAACATTTGACACCGCCCTTCAGATGCTACTCCTCCCTGAGACTCTATCTCTAGCCTTGAATGTTAGGTCGCAGTAATGGAGGTGGCTATTTTGTTGGTTTTCACGCTGCCCTCACTTCCGTTTTCGCAGCTACTCTCTTCCCTTTTGGATCCGTCGCTGGCAATGCCGCGGCCATCTTGTTTGTTAGGTAACCACAGACTCTTCAGCAGCGGTCGCCTCTAATGGTGCCCGCCATCTTTTTAGCTCTTCACCTACCATTGGCCTAGTGACACCGGTGCCCGGCCCGCACACCAGCCGCTGATTGGTGGACCTATCGCCCCCTTCCAGCAATTGGCCGGGGCAGGCTACCGGTGCTGCGGATGGTGTTGGCAACTGGTGCCACTGTGTGCGTTTTTGCCCCCAGCATCCTGCATATTGAAGCATTCCTGGGTTATTTAAACTGCGTCGGCACATAAAACTGGTACCGCTCCCTCTTGAAAAGGTCATTGCAACTGAAACGTCGTGGGTTTTTACTTCTACCCTGGTGCTGCCTGTAAGTTTTAGCTTATTTACTTGTACTTTTTGACTTATGTGTGTGTTTTTACACTGGAAGCTGATTTATTCTATAAGCGCCACCTAGTGGTCATCCTTGGGTTTACCATCCAGCATTTCCTATATGATGTATTGTTTATTGCACATACCAGTGCCTGTGTACACAATTCCCCATCAAACCCCTATACCTTTTGCATACAAATCATGGTTGTTCGCCTTTCTCTTACATACTATATGTATTGTTCCCTGTGTGGAGGTACTCAGGTTGAAGATAGACAGAACACTGGTCCTTGATATACGCTTTGATCTTTATTTCAACATATGCTGAAGGTGTGCTTCAACTTTAATACATTTGAAACAAGATGAAAGATTTGCCTTGACTTATTTTAAAGTTAGCGACTTTGTTAAATCCTATAAGTATATATTCCATCAGTATCTGGATTTGGGTTCCAGATAGATATTAAATAAAAGAGGATATAGAGTCCTACCATGTGCCTTTATATAGTATATGTCAAAAGGGGCAGTTAATAAACTGCTTACAATTATAATAGCATTCTGACCATTCAGGGTTTATTTTGCGGATCTGGCTAATTTCATTTTAAAATTAAATTCTATAGTATTATAGATAATAGTATAGTAATATTTGAAATCATTCAGCAGACAAAAAAACTAAACAAAAGGACACTTACCTTTCTCTGCTGTTCCACGGGCCTGGGGGCATGCTATGATATGTATGCCTTTGGCCAGCAGGTTCCATATTTTGTGTGAGAGCCTCAACTTGTTTTTACTGGTTTTCTTTGCACTCTGGAGGCTGTGACTTCTGGACTCCTGGACTCCTAAACTGCTAGATTTTAACCCCTGGACTTTGTGCTGCTTGGATTCTGGATCTTTTGAATAAAATAGGCCTCAGAATCATTAGGCCCAGGTGCTAGCTCACAAGGACAGGCTCTCACACAGAATAGGGAACCTGCTGGTAGACTGGGGAATAGACTTAGCAGGGAAACCTGCTGCTGACCAGGTGTGAAGCAGCTTACACCATGTTTCCAATATTGCATATACTGATATTATTGTGTACAGTACATATTGTGGCAGTAATCACAACAAAGCATCAAAGGTAACACTCACCCAATATGGGAATTCTCTGTATATATATATATATATATATATATATATATATATATATATATGACGGGTGGCAACCATGGGCAACACTACAAATAGGAAACATTAGAGCCCTGTCAGTGGAATAGGCCCCTGATAGTGTTAGAAACCTTTATAATCCTAGTTAAACCAGTTGGATGCTGTCACGCTTGGGGGGTAACTCCAGACCTCTTGATGAGCTCGCAACCCCCAATCTCCACAGCCAGCTTCACCTGTAGGAGCCCTCGCTTGCCGGGACGCAAGTTACGCCTACCCGGGATCGGTTGCCCCCAGGACTTATTGGCTCAAAGGATGCAAGCTTAAATGGAGAGATCTGGAGAACCAATAACTGGAGCGTGAGTGACGGAAGTCCAGAGACAGGCAATAGGTCGATAACGGGAAAGCAGAGATTGTAGCGGCACCAGGAGTCAGGCAAGACGTAGTCGGGGCACAGGCAGAGGTCAGCAACTGGGGTTCAGGATCTAGAAGCGTCAGTTCAGGCAAGGGTCGGCAACAAGGGTACAGGATCAAAAGGCGTCAATACAGGCAGAGGTCGGCAACAAGGATTCAGGATCGAGAGGCGTCAAATACAGGCAGAGGTCGGCAACAAGGATTCAGGATCGAGAATGGTCGGACAATCAAATCGGCAATGGGCTAGACTTCACAGGAAAAGGTAACACAGGGTTCTGAGCGCTATCACAGGCAATGGGCAACTGAGGGAGGAAACCCTTTATAGGGGCAGACAGAGAGGGAAGGTGTGAATGATTGGTGCACTTAGGATCCAAGCCAGGATTGGCCTGATCTGTCCCTAGCTGGGCTCATTGGCCCACAACAGGAGAGAGGGAGGAGTTCCTCCCCAGGCTGAGCCCGCAGGCTCTAACACAGCTGCCTCCGGCGGACGCGCTGAGAGCAGCGCCGCCGGAGGGCATATGAAAAACGTGCTCGCGCGCGCGAGCACGAGGCAGAGAGAGGCGGGGACGAGGAGGGAGCACGGCCGTTCTCGTGGACGCGCCGGCCACCGCCGCCGCTCGGCGCGGCCGCCGAGCAGGAACTGCTGCTGCGGCCAGCCGCCTGCGGACAACGCTGGAACGGGGTCCAGGTAAGTGCCGATTCCTGACACTACCCCCCCCCCCCTTCACGAGGGGCCTCCAGACCCTTACCGGGTTTTCCAGGATTGTCACGATGAAACTTCTTTACAAGAGCACTGGCGTGCACATCCTTAGCTGCTACCCAGCACCTTTCCTCGGGACCGTAGCCCACCCAGTCCACCAAATACTGTAAAGAATTACGCACTTTACGTGAATCTAGGATCTTATTCACTTCATATTCTGGCTCATTATCAACGAGAATAGGCGAAGGACCAGCAGGAGGAGCATTCTTAGCTGGTTTTAACAGTGAAACATGGAAAGAATTTGCTATTTTCATAGTCGGCGGAAGTTGAACTTTAAAAGACACATTATTCAACTTCTTAATAATAGGGAAAGGACCAATGAATTTTGGACCTAATTTACTAGAGGGTTGACGGAGCGCAATATTTTTAGTGGAAACCCAAACTAGATCACCCACCTGAAGAACCGGTTTGCGTGACCTACGACGATCGGAAAATTTCTTATACCTCAAACCAGTAGTTTTAAGAAACTCTTGAACGCGATTCCAGATATTCCTCCGTTGCCGGCGAATTGAAAGGAGACCCTGAAAGGGAAGAAGCTCTTGGATTTTTCCCTAAATTACAAAAGAAAGGAGATACCTTAGTACTCTCACTAGGCGCGTTATTGTAAGCGAACTCAGCAAAATCGAGATTGATACACCCCGATCAGAGACTATATTAGACGGAATACCATGAATACGAAAAATATGCGAAGTAAATAGCCGTGAAAGCCCTGGAGCTGACGGAAGCTTGGTCAACGGAATGAAATGTGCCATTTTACTGAAACAATCTACTACTACCCAAATTACAGTATTACCAAGTGAGAGTTGCAAATCTACAATAAAATCCATAGAAATATGAGTCCATGGTTCAGCAGGAATTTCAAGAGGAACCAAACCACCACTAGGAGCCTTGTGAACCCCTTTACTACGAGCACAAATAGCACAAGCGCCGATAAAGGCAGTAGCATCGCGTCTCAAGGTAGGCCACCAAACATGACGACGGGCAAGCATAAACGTCTTACGGTTACCCAAATGACCAGCAGTTTTAGCATCGTGAAACTCGCGAATTACATCCGAACGCAGGTGCGGCGGTACAAACTGGCACCCCAAGGGTACATCACTAGGAGATTCATCTTGAAATGGCGCCAAGGTATTGGAGAGATCGGAAGTAACGCCCCCGACCACACAACCCGTGGGTAGAATTGGTTCACCAGAATCACCCCGGTCCTTACATTCACCGAACATGCAAGATAAAGCATCAGCTTTAGTATTTTTTACACCCGGCTTGAAAGTAATAATGAAATTAAAGCGCGAGAAGAACAATGCCCAACGTGCCTGACGAGAGTTCAGCCTCTTGGCGGAACCTATGTACTCGAGATTTTTATAGGATGTAATGAACCCTCCAACCATTGTCGCCATTCATCAAATGCCAGTTTAATAGCTAATAGTTCCCTATTGCCAACATCATAATTTTGTTCCGCGGTACTGAATTTACGTGAAAAATAAGCGCATGGATGGAGACCCTCAGGGTTACCAGAATATTGTGACAAAACTGCACCCACTCCCATCTCAGAAGCATCTACTTCAATAATGAAGGCTTTATGAATATCAGGATGCACTAACACAGGTGCCGAAGTGAAGGCCATTTCAAGGTCAGGAAGGCCTCACAGACAGAGGGGGACCAGTCAGCAGTAAAAGCCCCCTTGCGGGTAAGGTTGGTAAGAGGTGCTACAACATGGGAAAAGCCTTTGATGAAACGCCGATAAAAATTTGCAAAACCTAGAAAACGTTGCAATTCCTTGAGAGTCTTGGGTTGAATCCAATCCTGAACCGCTGAAACCTTCCCCGCATCCATCTCCAACCCCTTGTTAGTAATAACATACCCTAGAAAGGGAACTGTGGTGACTTCAAACACACACTTAGCGAGTTTAGCAAATAAGTTGTTCTCTCTTAACTTTTGTAGTACCAACTTAACATGGCGTCTGTGCTCCAATAAAGAGTTTGAAAAAATGAGAATATCATCCAAGTAGATGACTACAAATCTACCGAGATATTCCCTGAATACATCATTAACAAAGTCTTGGAAAACAGCTGGCGCATTACAAAGACCAAAGGGCATGACCAGGTATTCGTAATGCCCATCTTTCACATTAAATGCAGTTTTCCACTCATCCCCCTGCCGGATGCGAATCAAATTGTATGCCCCTCTTAAATCCAATTTGGAAAAAATTCGGGCTCCCGTGACTTGATTGAACAGATCCCCGATCAGGGGTAAGGGGTATCGTTTTTTTACAGTGATCTTATTCAAAGCTCGATAATCTATGCACGGTCTTAGGCCACCATCTTTCTTCTCTACAAAAAAGAACCCGGCCCCAGCAGGCGAGGTAGAGGGACGGATAAATCCTTTCCTAAGATTTTCGGTAATATACTCCCTCATTGCTTGCTCCTCGGGCAGGGTAAGGTTATAGATCTTTCCCCTTGGGGGAATAGTGCCAGGCAGCAAGTCAATGGGGCAGTCATAGGACCGATGTGGAGGAAGAGTATCCGCAGAGCGTTCAGAGAATACATCGATCCAATCAGCATATGGCTGAGGTAATTCCTGTGGTAAGACTTGAACGCTTCTGAGGCCTGTATTAAAACAGTGACCTTTACAGTGGTCACTCCATTTGACCAACTCCCCAGCCCGCCAATCTAACACCGGGTTATGGAGTTGCAACCAGGGGTATCCCAAAATCACCGGAGTTTCCGGACAATCAAAAATAAAGAATTCTAAGAATTCAGAGTGGGAAGAGCCGACAATTAGTCTGAGAGGTGGGGTCTTGGTATTTATAGGACCTCCCTGGATAGCCTCCCCATTGATAGCTAAAACTTGTAGGGATCTTTCAAGAGGAACTACAGGGATCCCTAAGGTGGAGATCATGCTCCTGTCCAAAAAGTTTCCAGCCGCACCACTGTCAATAAAGGCGGAAACTGTCTACTTAGAGGACCCCCAAAACAAATCAATAGGTACAAGCATCTTATTCTGGCGAGAGTTACAAACTGACTCACCCAGATCAGTACTCTCTACCTGGTCTGGGTGCGGAAGTTTTCTGCCGGTTTCCCCTTGTTGGGACAGGACCCTGCAAAATGACCAGAATTCCCGCAATTCAGGCATAACCCCTCGGATCGCCTACGCTGCTTCTCCTCTTGGGACAAGCGGGTTCTTCCTAATTGCATAGGTTCTTCCTGGGAAGATGTTTCTCCACAGGGAATCGGGGATCTATGACTCTGGACTGGTCTGAAGGACGTGGGAGCCCTGACTCTCTCCCTGGCCCTTTCTCTAAGACGTCGGTCTATTTTAACCCTTTAAGTGCCAGCCTACCTGGAGTTTTTGTCACCCTTTGTTGCCGGACCATTTTGCATTATTTTGCCCCCCCATGTTCAAATGTGATTTTTGAAGGGATTTCCAGGGATTTCCCAGGAAAATGATATATTGTTTTTCCAGCATAGTCTGGGCTTTAACATGAAATGTCTTGTTTGTCATTGTTTAGGTGTATTCTCAATATTTTGGGGTGAAATATGTGCAAAAAAATCTATTTCTTACAATTTGTATTGTTTTTTTGTAATAAAAAATGTAAGTTTGTCAATAAAATCTTATTGCGTGTGAAATCCCAAATCCTCCCGGATACAGCGGTACCACATATGTATTGGTAGACACCCTTTCCTGCCCAGGAGACTCCCCCAAACTGAAACAGCGCTTTAGAGGATTTTCAGAAAAAATACAACTGTGATATGCACTATGCGCACCTTGCAGTTTTTCCAGAAAAGCAACCCTTTACATTTGAAATAGCCCCAACAAACTATATATTCTCTGGAAGTACACACCTCAAGCTTTCTAGGCGTACAGGCTTGTTGATGTGGCCTTAGTTTTCTGGAAGTAATCCCTCAATGTATTCTTTGGTTGCAAAGAGTTTCCCTAAAAAAAGGATAAAAAAGCAGAATCAAAGCCACATTTTCCTAAAAAAAACTATTTACAAACAAGAGAAAAAAAGTTTAATCTGAAAAAGCAACATGTCCCGAACAGAACGATACCTAAAATGCATAGGTTCTGTCAAGGGAAGAGTTGCCAAACACCCCAAAGTAAAGCATGTGCGTAACAGTAATTTTACTTGAAAATTGCGCACCTTGCGATTTTTCAACCAAAACAACCCTTTACATTTGGAATATCCCCCATAAACCATATATTCCCTAAAAGTACACATGTTAAGCTTTCTAAGCGTACCCAGCTTGTTGTAGTGGCCTCATCTTTCTGGAATTAATCCCTCAAAGAATTCTTTGTTTGCGCAGGGTTTCCCTAAAAAATGTATAAAAAAGCTGAATAAAAAACACCTTTTCCTAAAATATAAATATGCAAACAATAAAAAACAAGCTAAGTCTGAAAGCGCAAGGTCCCCCGAGCAGAACAATACCCAACATGCATAGCTACTTTTAACCTTTTTAATTGCCAGCCTACTTGAGATTTTGTCACCCTCTGTTGCCAGGTAATTTTTCCCCATTTTGCACCATGTTTTGCGATATTTTTGCTGGAATTTTTAGGAAAATTTATATATATATATTTTTTTGCAGCAGAGTTTAGGCTTTAACTTGAAATGTCTTTTTTGCAAAATTTTATTCTGTTTTTTACAATATTATTATTAAGTAAAAAAAATAAATAAATACATTTTTTTAGAAAATTGTCTCCTTTATTTTAAATATAAAATGTATTTTATTTAAAAAAATCATATTGCATGTGAAAGCCCCATTTCTACCGATTAGAACGGTACCACTTATTTATCGGTAGCCCCCCGTTCCTGCCCAGGAGACCCCCCAAACTGAAACAAGTACTTTATAACATTTACAAATAAAATACAACAACTACCATCCACACTACAAAGGGTTGAATCGAGAAAAAAAAATGACATAGGGTCCCCCCTCCCTGGGGGGGGGGGCATTTTTGGGGGGATTTTTAAGGGTTAAAAACCCTTAAAAATCCCCCAAAAAATTAACATGGGGTCCCCCTTACCCAAAGTAACCAGCCCGGGACCCGCTATGCAGGGCTTGTAGAAACAGGGCACAGGGGCCAGCTTTTGTGGCCCCTGGCCCTGCAGGCTACAGGCCTGCATAGCCCGTTGGCCCGGGCTCTTCTGCCCCCCCCTGGGCTTTGGGGAGGCAGGTAATGGGGGTGCCAGGGGTTAATGGCAAGTCAGCCGCTAGTCACAGGTGACTTGCCACCTCCCCCAGCCTTGTGAACTGGTATAGGGGTCATGGACCCCTTACCAGTTCACAAGGGGTTAAATGTAAAAAAAAAACACAGACACACAAAGAGAAAAAAATATTTTATTATTCTTTTTTTTTTTTAATACTTACCTCCCATCCATCCTGGAGCACTGTGTCCCTCAGCAATCACTGGCTTCCGCTCACCTGCTGGAAGCCTTTTATAGCTGCTGGGCGAAAGAACATAAGGGGTTAATTTAAAACAAAAATGACATAGGGTCCCCCCTCCAAAGGGGGGGGACCCCATTTTTTTTGGAATTTTAAGGGTTAAAAACCCTTAAAAATCCAAAAAAAAATGAAATGGGGTCCCACTTACCCAGCATTACCAGCCCGGGACCAGCTATGGGGCTTGTAGGCACAGAGTGGGGGGGGGCAGCTTTTGTGGCCCCCCCACCCTGCAGCCTACAAGCCCACATAGCCTATGTGGGCCCGGGCTCTTCTGCCCCCCCCCTGGGCTTTGGGGAGGCAGGTAATTGGGGGTGCCGGGGGTTAATGGCAAGTCACCTGCTAGCAGGGGACTTGCCAGCCCCCAGCCTTGTGAACTGGTATAAGGGGTCTCATGGACCCCTTACCAGTTCACAAGGGGTTAACAGTAAAAAAAAACACACTGACACAAAGAGAAAAAATGACTTTTATTAAAAAATAAAAACTTTTTTTACTTTACTTACCTCCGATCGTCAGCTCCTTTGTGCCACGATGTGATGACAGATGCGATCATGCTGGCTGCAGTAGCAGAGGGACAGGTGATGATCTGATCACCTGCCCCTCTGCTCCTGTGGCCAGCATGATCGCATCTGAATGAAGATCAGCAGGGAGCCAGGACGAGACCCGGTGAGTGACGTCATAACGGCAAGATGGCGGCGCCCGTCGGGAGAGGAGGGGGAGAGCCCTTTCAGGCTCTCCCCTGAAGCTGAAGAGGCGGGGGGGGGGCGATCGGAGGCCCCCCCCAGTGAAGAAGAGACCCGGAGGGAGGCAGCGCGACTGCAGGTAAGCAAATGTCATTTTTATTTATTTATTTTTTTTACAGTTAGCAGTTGCTGCTGCCGAAGCGGGGGGGGGGGGCGCTATTCCGGGTGCTCTCCTGGAGCCATCCGACCCCCCACAGGGGATCGGATGGCACCAAATTAAAGAGGAGACCCGGTCGGATCCAATGAGGGGTCAGGTGAGTATTTTTTTTTTTTTTTTGCTCGCTAGCAGGGGTAAATGCCAATTTTACGTGGCTGGCACTTAAGTGGAGGAGAAGCAACCGCGTAAATTTTACGTGGCTGGCATTTAAAGGGTTAATGGAGACCTGCATTAATTGATCTAGGTCCGCTGGCGGGGGAAAATTGACTAAGGCATCCTTGATGCTATCCGACAGCCCCACCCTGAACTGACTACACAAAGCTGGATCGTTCCACCTAGCTTCGATAGCCCAGCGGCGGAATTCAGCACTGTAGTCTTCAGCCGAATTCCGTCCTTGTTTTAAGGCTCGAAGCCTATTCTCTGCGGTAGACCGTATATCTGGATCGGCGTATAAAATGCCCATAGCATTGAAGAAGGCAGTCACAGATTGTAGGGCAATGTCATGAGACGGTAAACTAAAGGCCCAGGACTGTGGGTCTCCTTGAAGCAAGGAAATGACTAGGCCTACTTGCTGGAGCTCTGTGCCAGAGGAGATAGGTCTTAACTTAAAATATAGTTCGCAGGCATTCTTGAAATTGGAAAATTTTGCCCGTTCTCCAAAAAATTTCTCAGGCAGTGGAATCTTAGGTTCGGAGAGGTGAGGTGGTACAGAGGAAGTCGGCACTTGACGAGACTCCTGAGTGGCCACTCTTTGAGCGAGTTGGTTGATCGCTGTGGCCATAGCTTGCAGCTGCTGTACCAGGTCATCCATTCTTTTTGGGCCTGTGATAATGTCACGCTTGGGGGCTAACTCCAGACCTCTTGATGAGCTCGCAACCCCCAATCTTCACAGCCAGCTTCACCTGTAGGAGCCCCCGCTTGCCGGGACGCAAGTTACGCCTACCCGGGATCGGTTGCCCCCAGGACTTATTGGCTCAAAGGATGCAAGCTTAAATGGAGTTTAAATGGAGAGATCTGGAGAACCAATAACTGGAGCGTGAGTGACATCCAGAGACAGGCAATAGGTCGATAACGGGAAGGCAGAGATCGTAGCGGCACCAGGGGTCAGGCAAGACGTAGTCGGGGTACAGGCAGAGGTCAGCAACTGGGGTTCAGGATCTAGAAGCGTCAGTTCAGGCAAGGGTCGGCAACAAGGGTACAGGATCAAAAGGCGTCAATACAGGCAGAGGTCGGCAACAAGGATTCAGGATCGAGAGGCATCAAATACAGGCAGAGGTCGGCAACAAGGATTCAGGATCGAGAATGGTCGGACAATGAAATCGGCAACGGGCTAGACTTCACAGGAAAAGGTAACACAGGGTTCTGAGCACTATCACAGGCAATGGGCAACTGAGGGAGGAAACCCTTTATAGGGGCAGACAGAGAGGGAAGGTGTGAATGATTGGTGCACTTAGGATCCAAGCCAGGATTGGCCTGACCTGTCCCTAGCTGGGCTCATTGCCCCACAAAAGGAGAGAGGGAGGAGTTCCTCCCCAGGCTGAGCCCGCAGGCTCTAACACAGCTGCCTCCGGCGGACGTGCTGAGAGCAGCGCCGCCGGAGGGCATATGAAAAACGAAGAGGCAGAGAGAGGCGGGGACGAGGAGGGAGCACGGCCGTGCTCGTGGACGCGCCAGCCGCGGCCGCCGAGCAGGAACTGCTGCTGCGGCCAGCCGCCCGGGGACAACGCTGGAACGGGGTCCAGGTAAGTGCCGATTCCTGACAGATGCATTGCTTGGGGATCATTACATCCTGAATTCACATAATGGCAGTTTTGTCTAAGAAATGGACCTAACTACCCTAAATTGGTCCGGCATTCCTCTTAATTTAGATAAATAGAGACCTAGCCAGGTGGCATTGGCAACATTGCCTGCCCTGCCTTTGGTTGAGGCTCGCAACTTAGTTTGTTAAGGCAACAATACAGAGGTTATGTACGGGAAAACCCAACCCTTCTAGAGTATTCTAAGCCAAGACCATGCTTGATGAGGGGAAGTGTTTAATGTAGTGGAGGAGCTGAGAGCCAGCCATGGAAGAAACCTGTGGATTGTACTGATTGCTGTAATAAATGGATAATGCCTGTAACTGGACTTTGCTGTTTATCATGGATGGAAGCTTTTCAATAAAGACCCTGTTGTTTGCACCAAGGAGAGTCATCAATGGAGACCAGTGTCGACTGAAGCATGTAAGTGCATCTCCACCGAAACATGCCACACCAACCTGGAATGCCCTACCTTAGGTCCAAGAACCCCCCACGAACTCCAGAATGTGTGCCCCAAATATATATATATATATTTATTTATTATAATTAAATAAACACATAGGCTATGAGTCCCTTGGGTTTGAGGGTTTAATACCACACAACCTTGAGTACGGTATATTCCCTCCAACAATACACACATTGCCCTACTAAAAAACACCCATGCAGACCCGAAGACATCTCCAGGAACAAGAGATATATGGGTGAAGTATGTGAGGCCTGTGTTTTCTTGTTTTTAATGGGTCACAATGTTGTGATATTTTTTAATGGGACACCATGTGTATTGTGTGGGGGAATATACGTGTTGTGCGATATTATATGGAGTTTACTTTGCAAAAAGCCTGTGTATAAATGTATAAATAAAAACATCTGTTTGATACCTTGCATCATAATTACATGTATTCACTTTATTTATTTATTAATTGTATTATTAATGTAAATGATAATGGGCTTGCCAATTTCCCCATTGCTGAAATTCCAATGTTTTAAAGGTGCACTTACCTTTCTTACTGTTTTTGTTTTAAAAAGCTGATTGACCAACTCAAGAGAGTTCGTGTCAAACGGTCATATCACAGGGATGCTTTTTTTTTTGTTTCAATATTTATATTAGGTTTTCAATGGTACAGGTATACAAGGCATATAGTACAGCCATCCCACGCAGGGGAGGTAGAAAAACTACAATCTGCGTTACATAAAATTATGTTTTGACCGTACTTAATTAACATTCTACAAAATACTTGAGATAAAGGTGGAGCGGATGGGGTGCAACATATTTTAAGCAGCCAATATGATAGACAAGACACCCCGACTCATGATAAGTGTCATTCAGGCCGCAGGGACCATCAGTGCCCGCGCCATGTGCTATCGTTGACACGCCCATTATCCTCTGGCCTTGATGTTAGGTGGAGTGAGGTGAGCCTTGGGCTTTCAAACATATCTAAGTAAGTTTGTAGAGGGAGATCGTTGGAACTATTGAAACCCATGATACTTCAAAATAAGGAAGGGGGGTATTAGAGGTGGTAGGAAGGGTGAGAGGGGGCCAGGAAGGAGGGGGAGGGGGTAGATTGTTCCCGCATTCCACCGGCCACCTTATATGGTTATTACAAGTAGTCATTACAACACCCGCAAGGGGTCCCCGGGCCACGCAAAACTTATGCAGGGCTCCCATATTGAGATAAATTTATTGTGGAGTCAGTCAGGATACTAGATAGTCTCTCGTTAGTAAGAAACCCATTTATCCTTGCCGACACCTCGGAGACTGGGGTAAACTGTTTTTTCCAGGCCTTAGCTATGGCCTGTTTCGCTGCTATGAGTAAGTATATAAAGACTGTGTTGCTTGTTAGTGAGCTCCTGGGGCTTGCAGTTCAGGAGAGCGACCCATGGTCTCTTCTCATGTTGGTTTGGAAGACCCCGTTGGCCATCTTGTACACCTGGCTCCAGAAGCGGGCAAACATGGGACAGGTCCACCATATACACAAGAAGCCCCCCTCTGCACTGCAGCCCCTAAAGCATGAGCTAGCCTGCCCCGGGAACATCCTGCTCAGGCGTACGCACCAGGTACCAATGGAGCATTACCTTGTAGACCGTTTCAACTGTCAGGATATTCACAGAACATTTGGAGGTGCGTGACCATATCTCTGTCCACCCCCTTTCTCCTGGACAGGGGCCTAGGTCTTTCTCCCAGCTACCTACGTATCCGTAGGACTCCGGCTTAGTTTCATTTAGCGCCAAATAGATTAGGGATATTATTCCCCTTTGAAAGGGATTGTTGGCACAAAGTTCCTGGAAGGGGCTTCTTACCCGAAAGAAGGGGCTCAGTTTTGTCAGGGGCATGATCCAGTGCCTTATT
Organism: Gastrophryne carolinensis; assembly: GCA_027917425.1. Taxonomy (NCBI): domain Eukaryota; kingdom Metazoa; phylum Chordata; class Amphibia; order Anura; family Microhylidae; genus Gastrophryne; species Gastrophryne carolinensis. Next base: position 30,204,607 of record CM051234.1, read on the forward strand.
TGAATGTATCGGAAGTATTCCTTATGAGGAATATCATATTTATCTTGTAAGTAGTGGAAGAACCCAAGGCCCTCTTTTGTGAGTAGGTCTGATATTTTGTTTATGCCCCGATCTTGCCACCATATAAAACCCATTTTGTTCTGCTCGCCTGGGGGAAAGCTCGGGTTATCCCACAGGTGTGCCAGAGGGGAGTGGGGGGACATCAAAGAGGCAGAGTACTTAACCGAGTCCCATACGGTGCGTGAGTGTTTCATTAAGGGGCTAAGCGTTTTGGGTCTGAGTTCCGGGTCCGTCCATAGCAGGCTATTAATGGGCATTGGTGCGCAGTTGGGGAGTTCAAGAAATATCCACATTAGGGGGTTAAGACAGAGTGCATAGGGACCAGTTGGGCTATCTGTGAAGCCTTATAGTATTTAAAAATATCAGGCACCCCCAGTCCCCCCTGAGCTCTTTGTGCTAGCATAGTTCGTTTGGGGACCCTTGGGCATCCCCTGGACCATATGAACGCTAAGATACTCCTCTCTGCATCACCCGGAGCATATATAATGTAATTCTCGTGGGCAATACTCTGAAAAAGTAGAGCAGTTTCCGTAGTATTGTCATCTTAACCGCATTGATGCAGCCTATCCAAGAGATTGGATGTTACTTCCAGGCCTCTAGTAGGCGAGTTAAGGATTTAAATATAGGGGTGTTTAGCCTAGCCGCTAGGACCTTGGCCAGTAATTTTACGTCAATATTAATCAGGGATATTGGCCTATAATTTGGGATAAGAAGGCCATCTTTATATGGTTTAGGGATCATGTAGATGTCCGCCAATTGAATATGTTTATATATTTATATGCACTCTAGTTAATATTTATTAGTGGTAATCTTGTTCACAGGTTATTCTTCTCATTTGTACTGTGTTTTGTTTATGATGGGTTTGCACTTTAGCACGTAGTACTTTATTGTTGCAGAGGTCTTGCACAGGGCTTAATTATTAGGCGCTGTTTATTTATTCATTATTGGTATTATTAGCTATTATCACTGTTTGATATACAGGACCTTTTTGGGTCCGCTTTGGTGCCTGCACGGGTACGGGGGTAAGTGGGTGCAGGGATTTATTATCCCTGCGTTCACAGACTCCTGTATCCTTTTCATGGTTATAGTATTGCCCATTCTGACTCTATATACTCTGACTCTTATACTTACAGAATATTTATAGTAGATTACCCATTCTCTGGGTTGGCTTGATATCATATATTTAGAGCAATTATATTAGGGACCTGCCATTTGGTTTTAATTGTCCTGTGTTGTGTGTGTTTTGTATATTTTTAGTATTTACATGTATTAATAAAATATATATTTTTTGAATATACAGGTTGTTAGTATTAACTTTTTGGTGCTCCTCATGGGGAGGGAGGTGTGATTTTCATGGCCACTCCCATAGAAACGGTTGGGATTTTTGAGGAGTGAGCACATCATCATAGGATACAGTGGTGCACCCCTTAGTTTGTGTTCGGTAAATTTTGGAGTCAATAATGGCAGGCAGCAACGATTGGGGGACCAGTATGTGGTTTATCCTACAAAACGTCCCATGGGGATTAGAGTAAAATGTAAAATTGTGGGCGCTGGGGTTCTTTTCCCTCCAGACATCGCACAAGCTGTGGGAGTTAAGGAGGCTGCGGAAGGCCGTGGACTGGGCGTCCAAGGCCAGGAGCGTTACCCTGGTTTGTCCAGTGTGCCGCTTATACAGTCCAGGGTTTATTATTAGGTTTGTGTCACCACCCATGATCAGGATCCCCCTAGTGTTGTTCTGGACAACCGACAATAAGTGTTTGAAGAACCGGGTCTGAAAAGTGTTGGGCGCATAGTACGTGACCAGGGTGAGCACAATGTCAAAGAGGGTGCCCTGCAGTATAAGATATCTGCCCGTGGGGTCTGATATTTCTTTAGAGCATATGAATGGGAGGTTCTTACGAAAGGCAATCAGGACTCCTCTCTTCTTCTCTCTATCACAAGCAAGGTGTGCCAGGGGGAAGTGAACACTCAGGTAGTTTGATCTAGAGCAAACAGAGAACCTGGTTTCCTGTAAGAAAATTATATCAGCTTTTCAGGACTTATAGTAGCGGAAGGCCTTGGCGCGTTTAGCCGGGACATTGAAGCCCTGGACATTTTGTGACATCACCTTAATACTTAGCCCAACCATGGTGGCCCTGGTAGTGTGGCATTTTTGATGTCTGGCCTGGTGGAACGCAGGGGGGGGGGTTCTCTGCGGGGGATAGAGGGGGGCAGGGGCGGGAAGGGCTGATGGGGGTCACGGTGGGGGTTAAAGAACATAGATAACACAAAACTAGAGCACCTTGGACCAGTGCGCGGTACAGTGCCGCCAAAGGTCCAACAAGATTCTGCAATAACAGAAAGAAGTTCATTGGTGAAGGCCACATGTGGCCTCACCTGGACCATTCTGACAACTTGCCCGTCGGGGGGCACAGGACAAGACTATAAATGAACATAACCGTACTTGAAGATAGACAACCCAGCATTTAACTATGTTAATTAACTTAATATAGAGCAGCATAGGACAACATGGCTTGATTTTGAATTCCAGCTTGTGTGTAAGTTCAAAGCCCAAAATTCAAATGTCAGAAAGTGACGGGTGACACCGCCGCTGGTGGGCCCGTGTGGCCGCTAACAGGCGTAGTCGGCGTTCCCAGGAGGTCAGTGTGGGGCCCGGAGCAACAATGCATAACACAGTTCGGGCTTGGAGGCCAACTACCACAGGTAAATCAATTCAGCATTCCTACGGGTGCACCACCACTGCGGAGGCCCATTCAGGGGCACCGCAGCGAGGGCCCCAGGACAGCGGGGCAGGCACAGCTCCCCCCCCCCACCCCAGGGGGCCCACACTGGGAGTGTAAGTCGGATCAAGGCCTCCTGGCGACCAAGGCAAAACCAGGCACGAGGCCAACCAAGCGTCCAAGTGTCTACCCCTCGGGGGAACCAAACAAACGGGAAACTCTTAACCATCTAAAATTGCAAAAAGGAATTAAACTTTTCTCAAAGGAGAGGAGCCATCAGGGATTTACATATATTACCACCTTCTGGCGGAGTAAGTCCTCATCCCGGGTTCGGGTCCATCTCCAGAGGGCATCCAGCAGCTCGATCTCTCTTCTTGCGGGGGCGTACCTTTTCCCACAGGGTCTGGAGTGCTGGTCACTTGGAAACTTGCTGTGAGGTCGCCACTGATGTGCGGTCCCGGGAGTTGGGGGAGACCAGACCCAGGTCCCCCAGGGTGCCCAACAAGTCGTCCAGGGTGCTGACTGTGTGTTGGCGACCCGCATAGGAAAAAGCCAACTTGAAGGGGAAGCCACAGCAGTACTTTATGTTGTGGCTCCTATGGAGTTCTAGGCAGGATTTCATAGCTCTTCTCCTCTGCAGTGTTTGGGGAGCAACATCTGGGAAGATCTGGTAGCAATGGCTTTGGAAGGACAGTTCTACTTTTTCTCTGGCAGCCATTAAGATTGTTTCCTTCATGCGGTAAAAGGTTGGTTTGACCACAATGTCCCTGGGGAGGCCGTCCGGTCTCTTGGGGTCCAGTGCTCTGTGGGCACAATCTAATTCTAGGTGTTCTATAGGCATAGAGGGGATCAGTTCCTGTAGGAGGACCGTGACAGTGGCCAGCACATCTTCTATGGATTCAGGAAGACCTCGGATGAGGACGTTGACCCTCCTGGACCTATTCTCTAACTCCTCCGATTTTTGTTGCAGTGAGGCCATGTCCTCCTCGAGAGTCGCAGACTCTGACTCATTTACGCCCTAGAGCTACGACCATGTCATCCACTTTGTCTTCCAGGGTACTGGTTCTGTTCCCCAGGTCTTTGATTTCATTAAAGTAACTGGTCGAGAGTTGAGTTACGGCTGTCGCTAGTTCCTGCTGCAGGAGCACTTCGGTTAGTAGATTTGTGTCCCGCACTATCGGATCTAGATTTTCCGCTCCCGGGCCCCCCTGTCTGGGCTGCGACCCGCCTTCACCTGTGTCTTCAATCAATAGCTGGGAAAGGTTGCTTTCTCTCAGTGAGAGGGGTTCCCCAGAAAGCAGCAGGCCTTCATTAGAAAGTGACAGGGGTGAGCTGCCTTGCAGGCAATGAAAGCGACCTGAGAAGCTGGTCATGGGACCCAGGCCCTCCTCCCCTCCGGGTATTGCTCCTGTAGCACTATTTTCGTGCCGGCCACTTATTCCCCGACCCGCATGTTCCCGCTGCCGGCGTGGCGCTGGCCCCTTTTTGTTAGTTGCCCCTTCTTCCAGAGGGGAAAATGGGGGAGAGGGATGGATGTTGGTGATGGTGGTGAGGGGGATCCACTCCCGCTGCCAGGCTCTAAGCCTGTGCCCACCACGTGCTGGGGGGGCGCCGGGGGATTGCCGCCATTGTTCTGGAGGCTGGCTGGGGGAGCTGTGAGGAGGGAGAGCATGTGGCATCCTGCAGGCGTCCCCTCGATGGGCTCTGGGGATCGCCCCCTACCTCTCGCTGGTCATCCGCCATCAGATGTGCAGGCTGGTGAAGGTCAGTATGAACGTGGAGGGAGGGTCCCTCCTCCTCCGACGCCACCATGTCTCGGAGTGCTCACTGGTGAGGGCGCGCTGGAGTCCCGCGCCCCCGCGATCTCGCTCCATTTTTGCCCATGGAGGAGCAGGGATCTCCCGGGCTGCTGGCTGTGAAGGTTAGCAGGCGTGCTGCTCATTGTAGCTGGGTTGCCATCTGCCTCTATGCCCCTAAGAAGCGGGGCCACTCTAGAAAGCCGCCATCTCTCTCGGCGGTCAGCCACGCCCCCAGGGATGTTTTTTTTTATGAAAAGGGTTCAATATCTGAAAAACTTTATATTTTGCAATGGATCAAATAGCTAAATAATATGAATTTAAAACTAAAGTATCTGAGTATTTTTAATGCATCATTAGCAGGAGATAAACAGCTTGTTATTAACTCATCAAATATAATATGGAGGCATAATAGGGTGAGTATATATGATTATTTGTAATGGTGGAAGTTATTTAATCTCTTCTTTATAGGCAGACATGGCTTTTAAATCCCCATCTGGGATAAAATGAAAAACATTTAATTCTTACATTTTGTCTGCTGCAGCTGTTTTGTCAAACTCCAGCGTTTCTAAAACTCATCATCTCCGGGGTCCATAGTGCTCTCCACTCACTTTGAAAGATGTGGGACAGGGCTTTGTCTAACAGTTTTGCTTGAATCTGTAGTAAGTAAGAAGAAATACAAACGGTCTCCAAGTCACATAGGAAGACCACCAAATGCTGGCCGCATCTCTGTCTCTCTTCTCCAGCATGCGCACTCCCATGCCCAGCCATTCTCATAGGCTGGATGCAGGAGTGCGCACAGCTACAGGGATGCCGGAGAGGGGACAGCAGGCGATCACATCATTGGGGGAGCCGCAGGTAATGGCGCGTTTACCGGTGCCCCCTTGGGTTTCACTCAGTGTAGCATCAAACTATAGGATGTCCAGGAATCAGGTTAGCAGCCAGTCCTGGAGTCTTAGAGCTTCCAGGGCCAGCCACAAAGAGTTATAAACCGAACCTTCACCATAATTTATTGAAAAGCCCAAACCCTTAAAAAAACTATTCCCCAGCATCTAAAATTAATATATTTTACGTTTTTAGTCACTTACTTATTATTCTTTCCACCACTGGGCTGCAACTCTATTCAGGACTTTAGGATACGGGTGCCACCATCTTGACTCAGAAGCATCACACATACTGAGGAGAGGAGAGCTGGATAAAGTACAGGGGGGTGGGGTTATAGCTGTGCTTTGCTCAGACAGAGCAGAGCTGGGGTCAGGAAAAGGTCAGCAATCCCAGAATGCAGAGCAGCACAGTCAGAAGGCCCTTCCTGTTTGCAGGCTGCCTGATGTCTCATGGGCCACCATCTTGGATGTTTGAAGGCTCATAACATGCAGTAGTTGCAGGTAGGATGATTTTTAATGTGAACAATTTGTGTGTACAGGATGTGGGAAACATATAAGATAGGCTCTTATTCAGAGTGAAGGACCGCTTTAATCCCCTTTAATTGTACATCTGGATCCTGATGTACTACTTGGAAACACATTTATAGACTGTTTTTATAACAGACAATAACTAATGTTTGCCAAAACATGACTGAAAAGCATCTTCCATTGGCCTCAATAAGAGTTGAAAAAATTCTCATGATAGTAAAACATTTACTTTTTGAGAAAAAAGCATGAGAATGTCACTGTTGGTGAAGCACCAGCTAGGAATGCAATGAAAGTCATCATATTGGTTTACTCTTAAGAAAAATTTTGAACCTTTTGCTGCTTTTTACACTGTAGCAAGAATAACCTTGACTTTCATTGTCTTTCTAGCTGGTGATTCAGCAACAGTGACATTCTCATAATTTGTTTCTTATAAAGTAACTTTTTGTATCATCATGGGAATGTCTTTTCAACTCTTATTGAATCAAGGCCTTATTAAACAAGTCTAAATTTTTTTATATAGATATATATATATATATGTTTGTGGCAGTCTCCAAAGATAACACCTAGGGAGGTAGGCGTGGGGAAAGGTGAGTTATTGGCAATCCCAGGGAGTTTCACAAAGTGGGGCATCCTTGTTTCTTTTAGACTCCAGGGCTAACACATATGAGTTTTGAGCTGCTTTAAGGCCAAGGCAGATGGGAGAAGTTAGCACCTGCACAGTCTAGTCCTTTGCCTTTGGAGTCTACTTCCTTATACACAATATTGGTTGCTGATACAGTTGTATCACTTTCTACTGCCATGCAGACATATAGGGGGAGAACACATGCCATCAGAAAAACAGGCAAACTGCATCTGTTCCTATTTGTATGAATGCATTTTTGTATGTGTCTGCCTTTTGTAATCTTTACTCTGTAACACCACAAGTGAAAAAAAACAACACTCATTGCAAAAAGTAATTCCATCCAGATGCCAAGAGGTCGGTGCACAGAACCATGTCAACCAGGATTTCGAAAAGCTCCTGGAAAAAGTCTTCACATCTGCTGTTATGATTGTGTTCCCTGTTCTGAAAGAGAATAGTTCTTATGGTAAAAACATCCACCCACATGTATAATTTATGTAGCAACAATGTGGAGTATTCATACTTATTGTTTGTACTTAATGTTATAGCATTAGTTTGATGTATGGTTAATAAGTATTATGGCTGGTAAATGTTCTTCTCACCACCAGTTTTATTTTTCTTATTTTATAGACAGTGAAATCTGTCACACATGCCCTGACAATGAGTGGCCTAATAAAGAAAAAGATAAGTGTGTTCCTAAGCTCCATGAATATGTGTCTTATGATGACATTGTGGCTTTATTGTCTTCTGTCTCCTCAATATTACTTTGTCTTGGAGCCTTATTTATCAATGGAATATTTATTTTGTTTAGAGACACTCCTATAGTAAAAGCTAATAATCGCAGCCTCAGCTTTATTCTCCTCATCTCACTTGAGCTTAGTTTACTGTCTGTCTTCTTGTTTATTGGACATCCATCAGATATATCCTGCAAACTACGGCAAATCTGCTTTTGTGTTTTCTTCACAGACGCTTTGTCTTCGGTCTTGGCAAAAACAACCATGGTTTGCATTTCATTCAAAGCCACCAGACCCAACAGCTCCTGGAGTAAATGTGTAGGAGCAAAACTACCAAAATCTGTAATGGGCGTCTGCTCTTCTATTCAGGTTCTTGCTGGAACTGTTTGGTTGTCTAGTAATCCTCCATTTCAGGACTTTGACATTTATTCATTTCCCGAGAAGATTGTTGTTTATTGTAATGAAGGATCTGTGTTCGCTTTTTACTTTATGTTAGGCTACATGGGACTTCTGGCAACTGTGAGTTTTATATTAGCTTTCATGGTGAGGACATTACCGGACATCTTTAATGAAGCCAAATACATCACCTTCAGCATGCTGGTGTTCTGCAGTGTTTGGGTCTCAGCCATCCCGGCTTATCTGAGCACTAAGGGGAAGAATGTGGTCATTGTAGAAATTTTTGCTATTTTGACTTCATCTGCAGGAGTAATGTGTTGCATATTTCTCCCTAAATGCTACATTATACTGAGGAGAAAAGACATGAACACCAAGGCACAATTGTTTTTTAAGCCACCCTCTTAAGCCACCAACATTTCTTCCTTTACTACATCTACAGTTTTCAGTTATTGTGTCTATCTTCTTGTATAAAAGCTGTTTCTTAACATATAAGCAGAAGAGAGGTCCAAAAATCAGCTCATAATGCTTCAGAGCATCAATGGCCCTAGTAGAAATGGTACAAACCTCAGAAAAATGTAGATGTTCTTTTGAGAAAAATCTAAATACTACAAATATGTTAAAATCCATTTCACCCATATTTAAAGTGGACCAACACCCACCCCTGATCCGTCCGGGAAAGATTCCCAGGCCGATCAGCTCCCTCCCCGTGGGGCATCCGAAATCGGGATGCCCCGCTGTGTGAAACCCCCCAGAAAGCCCCTAAAAACGTACCTTATCGGCGACGGATAAGCCGCCGCCGCCTCCCGTAGGTCCCTCTAGCAGGACGCGCACCCGCACTGGCCGTTTATGAATGGGCAGCGCGGGCACGCGAGAGGCGACGGCTTATCCGGCGCTTGTCCGTCGCCAATAAGGTAAAATTTTGGGGCTTTCTGGAGGGTTTCACACAGCGGGGCACCCCCCATCGGAGTGCCCCGCGGAAGTGGACCACTAGTACAATACACAATTTCTGCTATAATATTTATTACTGCTTTTTTGGCAAATGTATGTTTGACCATCTTCCCTTTCAGTTATTAAATGTAAATTACATAAAGCGTCTGGAGCACTGTTATTTGGCGGCCGTACTGAACAGGTGTTTTCTGACTTCTACAATATATTTACATCAAATGTTGCTCCTGACCATCTCTTAGTACTGAATGTGGCTCTCAAGTAGGGTTGGGGGACCCCTGCTATAGACCTTCACTACACTAACCACTGCTTATTATCATACTTTATTTATTCTTCACTGCCTCTGATCACAACCGACCAACACTGAAGCTCACAGAAACCTACTCTCACAGAATCTATAGTCTCATACTTTTCATACATCCCAAAAAGGGCTGTGGCATCCTCCTCAGTTAATGTATCCTTTTTTCCTGTGCTTTCTTCCCTGTGTGCCATTCTCTGTTGACACCCAGGGGTTGGGATCGTCTTGGGACTACTGGACTGATGCTGTCTGGTGACCCCTGCTGACTTTGGACTGTGGCTCCCACTGTTTGCCTTTCCCTCTGCCCTAAACTCCAGCCCCACATAATTAAAAATACAATTCTGTGAAATACTCACCTGTAGAATTGGTATTATACGTATACAGTACGTCCTGCTCCAGATATAATACTTACACTTGGGTAATCCTCCGCCAGATGGCGCTGTGCACTGCAGACATGCAAAAACAGGCTCCTCCCGACCCTTCATATACCCAGGGACCTCCCACAAATCCCCAGCATTGGAAAGCAGTGAAAAAGAAGCCGGGAGAAACTAACCTCCAAAAACTGGTAATAACAACAATGATAGCAATCACCATACAGGGGATCCAGAATAATGCAAAAACCAGGGTGGGGTGGAGCAGGACGTACTGTATACGTATAATACCAATTCTACAGGTGAGTATTTCACAGAATTGTATTATTCTAAGTATACAGTACGTCCTGCTCCAGATATAATACTTACACTTGGGACATCCAATAGCAGTGTCCATAAAGTAGGGTGGGATCCCCAACAAAAGGCACAGCAGACAGTTAAAAGCACTGTCACCTGCAAACCTTGCTACCAAGAGTGACATGAGCAAAGCTCTAACGTCAACCTCATAAAAACCTTTGAAAAGGTATGAACAGAGAACAAGTAGCGGTCTAGCAGACTTGTTCCACAGAAACCTGGTGCCGAAAGGCCCAAAGATACCGAAGCACAAGTAGAATCAGAAGTAAGGCGAGAAGAAGATTCTTCCCCTTAAAAGAACAGGCCTGAGTAACAGCCTGACGAGTCCAAAAGCTAACAGTAGCCTTGGCAGAAGCCGAAACCTTTCCTAGGAGCAGAAGGGACAACCCATCCAAGTAAAGACCAGGCCAAAGACCGCATAACCCCTGGAATCAGACGAAATCAGGCACATAGAGGATGGAGACGCCCGCAAACCCCAAGGGGCAACAGTCCCCCTAAGGGAGGAGAGACAGTTCAGGAAAACACGTCCACCTGTTGAGGGAATGTAGACCCCCTTTTCTCAGCGATACTAAGAATAAGGCCCAGAAGAAAGACAATGTCTTGAATACATGAGCATAAGACACCACCTTAGGCAGAAGGTCCGGCAGAACACCACCTCATCTTGGTGTATATATGTATGAACGAGGGCTAGCTAAACAGAGCCGCCCGCTCAGGCACACGGCTGACTGAAGTAACAGTCCCTAGAAGGACAACTTGAGGGTAAAAACAGCCAGACAGCATCCGGAATAGGTCCAAAGGGAACACCCCGCAAGGCAAGCAGAATAAATTCGAAACCCAACAGGGAACATAGAATTACGTGGGGGACGCACATGAGTAACCCCCTGAAAGAAGCCTTAACCAAGGAAACTGAGCAAGAGACTCCTACAGGAAGTCGAACAGGGCAGAACCTGACCCTTCCGAGTACTGAGTTGGAGAATTCCAACTCCAACCCATGCTGTAATAACTCTAGAACCCTGGGAACAGAGAACGCCCGACAGGGAAAATACCTAGACTCACACCAATCAATATGGGTACGCATTCCCTATAATATATGGAAGAAGAAGAAGACGCTTGCTCCTAGTCTTCCCATAGTCTCAATCAGATAAGCCTGTCTCCATCAAGATGGATGTTTCAGCAGTCAGGCCGTCTAGGCCAGAGTCTGTAGATCGGGGTGATGTAAAGGGGCCCTGAGTGAGCAGAGCTGGCACTCCTGGCAGAACGCACAGATCTACTGTCCTCAGTACCACGTCTGCGGACCACACTCCACTAGGCCACCCGGGGGCCACCAGAAACACTGGTCCCCCCTTGCAGAGCAATTTTGCGCAGAACCCTGCCTAGCAGGAGGCATGGAGAAAGACATACAGAACAGAATGTCCTGCCATAACATTAGTAAATCATCATGACCACGGCCAGAGAATCCTGGGACAGGGAAACAAGGGCCGAGAGCTTGTGATAGTGACGGGGCACACACAGATCCACACTGGTTGGACCTCATAGTGACGCAAGGATTAGCACATCCTGTCGCAGAGGGACCTCCACCGGAGTGAATACCACTGATATGCAGGGAACATTGTCCACCAACCAGATCAGGATCGGAGACACTTCCCGGAGGACCCTCCTGCACCGGGTCCCTCCCTGAATATTCAATGTCGGCCAAGGCCGTCATCTAGGCCTAGCTCCTCCGAACAGGCAGGCCCTGAAGAGGAGTAGGCAAGCGAGTTAGAACTAACTTGAACGCTCAGAGATTCAAACATTGATAGGTGTATAGGCCTCCTAAGGGCCCTACCTCCCTTGGAACCCCAGGGACTTCCAGAAGAAGACCCCCCTCAACCTGATAGATTGGCATCCATGGTGACTGTCTACCCAGGAAAGGGCAAGAAGGGACTGCCCTCAGGCAGGTTCCTTGAGTTCATCCACTACAAGAGGGACCTCCTCACCAGGGAGGAAGGCACACATACCCTGCTCCAGGGATGCTGGGTCCTTGTCCCGTAGGACAAATAGGAGAAGTTGCAGAAGGCCCCAGGGGGGACTGAGCATAAGGGGCCTCTTCGGAGTACGCCACCAGCGGGCCCACCAGCTGCATCCCCTGCCTGGTGGAGGGACGGGGACATCTAAGAGGGACTGAGCCCATACAACCAGATTGTCCACTTTATTGCTGAGGAAGGAAGATCCTTGCTTGAACTGTATAAAATTCATTCATAGGAATGGAGTTACCAATGAAGGGGACAATAAGGACTTGGGGTGTTTGATCACCCCTCCAAATGACTCCCAAATGGACACCCTCCAGCCGAGTATCCAACGTAGCCAGACGGAGAGACTGGGAAGTGATGAGGACGTCCAGGTTGGTCATCGCGCGGACACCCCTTGGTCTCATGAGAAACCACACCCCCGTCAGCACCTTGGTGAGCACTCTGGGAGCTGAAGAGAGGCCAGATGACAAGGTCATGATTATCAGTGTTGGTCAACCAACGCGAATCTGAAGAACCTCGGTGTCCAGAAGACACAGGGAAGTAAAAAATAAACAGCATTGAGCTCCACAGACGGCAAGAAGCCCCCGACGCGCAAGGAGCCGATGGCCGAGCGCAGTGTTTCCATTGCAGAAACCGCCTGTAATTGACGAATTGCTGAAAATCTGTGAGACCAGATTGGGCCAGACTGACCCATCCTTTTTTAGGGAACTGTGGAAAGGTTAGTGTATCAGCCCCTGCCTCTGCCTATTAAGGGCAATCTGCAAGAGACCCCCAGACCCTGCAGGCCTTGCATGGCCTGCACCAGCACCTGAACAGAGGCAGGGCCCAGGAGCACCCGGGACCCGAAAATCTTGGGGGAGGCCGCACAGCAAACTCTATTTTGTATCCGGAGGGCACTACCTCCTGAATCCACCAGTCTGAGGCGTGATACCTCCTGGCATGAGCAAGGTGCCGCAGCCGTCCCCTCACCCAGACGGGCAAGGGTGCCCCAACATGCTTGAGGGGATGTTGGTGGAAGACTTAGGCTTAGCCCCGCCAGAGGGGCCAGGGCATTATATGCTGCTCCTGGGGCAGGAGTCTGCACGAGCCCCCAGGAAGGACACCCCTGGTTCTTGTTTTACACTACAGTTGGGAGGGGGAGGGGTTACCCTACCCCGAGGGGCCGGGACGGCCGCCTACGTTGGGGTGAATTGCCTTTATTTACCAAACAGGTCCAGATGGCCCCAAACAGGCGTTGCCCTCTAAAGGGAAGCCCAGTAAGAGTCTTCTTAACATCATCGTCAGTACCCCACTGTCACAGCCAAACCAAGCGACGTATAGCCACCACAAGGGCAGAAGTCCATGCACACATTCTAATGGTGTCATCCAGTGCTAATAGGATACATTTTACAAATACATCACAACTGGAGAGTGCATTAAACGCATCCCAGGGGAGATACTCAGGGTGATGATCAAGTATCTTTCTGATGAGGGTTCTAGTGGCCACTGCAGTGATGACCGCGGCACAGACCAGGCGCAGCACCGTCCCTGTACAAGAAAAGGCGTGGGAGGCCACAGGTCAATGCATCTCGAAGGGTACTATAAGCAGGGGCTGTAATAAAGGGGGGGTTAGAAACCCCTACGATCAGCGCATCCACCACGGGGGGTGATGACTAACAATTGACCACCTCAGGGGGAAAAAGGGGTATTTCCTATCCCAGTCCCCTGGGACCCCTGGAATTTACTGGGGAAATTGCATTCCTTGAGTACAAGAGCATGGAAACGAGCCTGCTCTAGAAATTCCAAGCGCACTGTCGCTGTATGGAAACGCTCCCCTCTCGGCTTGGAGGCCTCACCAGGGAGAGAGATAGACAGGACCTTAAAGACCTTAATCAACAAATCTCACACTGGCCCCAGTATTCAGGGCCAGAATCGCCATGACTCCTCGGCCTCTCATCAGATGAGCCTGAGTCAGAGACCAGCTCTCCTTCATCAGAAGGGGTATAGTCACACGGAGTAGTCAACTCCTCAGTTCCCATAGGACAACAGAAAACAGGAGGCGTCAAGGGCCACTTCATACCAGGGCCCCTGCGCCCTGACAACCTCGCCATAATCTGATCAGCCGTAGGCAGGCTGGAAGACACAGCAGGCTGCAAATCCCCACTATGCGACTCAGCAGGAGTGAGAATTAAGCATGGGGAAATAAGTGTACTGAAACGAGGTGCAGCCACTAGCAAGCCTGATTGCTGGGCCAGTGCTTGCTCGGCACATGGTGCGCCGACCCGTGCCCTGTCAGCATCAGCAAGGGGTTGACCACACGCTATACACAGCCGGTCTTGTCCCAGAGGAACCCCGGTCACATAATTCTGAGATGCCTCCATATAGTGATTATCTAGGCAAAATATGACAGCAGGGATTTACGCCATAGGCAACCCTGGATGCCCCAAAGACCCGTTAGGAAGGTGGGAGAATTTTACAAGGCCCGCTATAATTGAACCCAGGCCGGGGAATCCACTGGATTGAACTGTCTGAAGACATAATGGGAATAAAGGGTGTCAGAGCCATGCGCAGTAATAAGAATCATGAAAATCGCCCATGAGGGCACTTACAGACCAAGGTAGGAGGAGGGCCATAACCATGCGCGCGCGACTAACATCAAAATGGCGCCAAGCGAACCTCGAAGGGCGGACCAGAGCGGGCCGTGACGCGGAGCACCCAAACCAGGCCCCCGCCCCCCCCGAAGCTCTAAGGCAGTAGTCAATATTGTAAAGAGAAGCAGAGTTTATGACACACATAGCATAGATGATTTTTGCCAATGGAGACGCCGCAGCGTCCGGGGTCAATATTGTAAAGAGAAGCAGAGTGTATGACACACATAGCATAGATGATTTTTGCCAATGGAGACGCCGCAGCGTCTGGGGCGACGTCGCCACCCGGCGCAGCACATCCAATAAGGAAAGAGATGAGAGCGGCGGCAGCAGATACACAATAAAAAAGCAAACAGCGCGGCTCAGACACCAGGTTACAAGTCAAGGACAATACTAAGGCCAATAATCGTGTAATCGCAGTACACTTGAGACCGCCACAAACACACACCCCCCCTTTCTTTCCCCCCGATCTATGGGGGGAAACGAGGGAGGATGGCGACCCTTTGGATAGGGCCCACCGCTACGGGGCACGGGGCAATAATGCGGGAGGGGCATCTGCAGAGAAATCTGGGGATTTGTTGGAGGTCCCTGGGTATATGAAGGGCCGGGAGGAGCTTGTTTTTGCATGTCTGCAGTGCACAGCGCCATCTGGCGGAGGATTACCCAAGTGTAAGTATTATATCTGTAGCAGGACGTATATATTCAGTTTGAAGGCCAGCCTATAATCTGTCTCTAAACTTGGTTAAAAACAGAGGACTCGGTCACACACATCTGCAGAAGTATGCTTAAGCTGCACCACTACGCCAAAGTGCCTCTGTGGGGTGCAGTCCTAACTGTCCTCTGTTTTTAACCTGGGGATTTGTTGGAGGTCCCTGGGTATATGAAGGGCCGGGAGGAGCTTGTTTTTGCATGTCTGCAGTGCACAGCGCCATCTGGCGGAGGATTACCCAAGTGTAAGTATTATATCTGTAGCAGGACGTATATATTCAGTTTGAAGGCCAGCCTATAATCTGTCTCTAAACTTGGTTAAAAACAGAGGACTCGGTCACACACATCTGCAGAAGTATGCTTAAGCTGCACCACTACGCCAAAGTGCCTCTGTGGGGTGCAGTCCTAACTGTCCTCTGTTTTTAACCAAGTTTAGATACAGATTATAGGCTGGCCTTCAAACTGACAGGGTTGAGTGCTGTGGCTCCTTTAAGACTTGTGTGTACTAATTGCCCTGCTAACGTGCACCTCCCAGGTTAGTTATAAAATGGTCTGAGCGGCTGCCACCCCCCCTTTTGTTTCTTTTGAATTTGTGCAAGCACATGGTGTGTGGGGTCTAGGCTGTATTGCAAGGTCTTTGACCCTTCCACCCCATGGCTTGCACTTGAGAGGTTTAGGGCAACCTCAGGTAAGCCTGCTCCCAATTTATCTATTGCACTGTATGTCCCAAATGGGCTCTCAGAGATTAGAGTTAGGACTGCACCCCACAGAGGCACTTTGGCGTAGTGGTGCAGCTTAAGCATACTTCTGCAGATGTGTGTGACCGAGTCCTCTGTTTTTAACCAAGTTTAGAGACAGATTATAGGCTGGCCTTCAAACTGACAGGGTTGAGTGCTGTGGCTCCTTTAAGACTTGTGTGTACTAATTGCCCTGCTAACGTGTACCTCCCAGGTTAGTTATAAAATGGTCTGAGCGGCTGCCACCCCCCCTTTTGTTTCTAATGCACTGTTCAAAGGAGAAAAATTGGGGGCGGTAACATTGACAGCTGTTTTAAGTATGATACACAAGTCTGGCTTGGATCTGTTTATAGGGTCCAACAATAGACCCACCTCTCTCCTGAACCTAGAACCTAAAATGTTGGCTAAAATCCTAGGTTCATGTCTCAACCCCTACATTGGGCAATTGGTAGGATTTATTCCCTATAGGCAAGCAGGAGACAACGTACGAAAAATGGATCATCTAGTTCATCTAGCTGAAAAGAGCGGTGTTGGGGCTATGTTGATAGCCCAGAACATTACAAAAGAATTTGACACCCTGACATAGGAATTTCTATGCTACATTCTGTGACGCTGGGGTTTTTGGAACAGCTTTATTAAATAGGTAGACTCTTTGTATGCCGAACCTATAGCATACGTTAAGTATTGTGGTCATCAGTCAGACACTATACCCCTTTTTCACTTTAGTGATTGAGAGATTCAGGGAGATTTTGAAGGTACCTCTGGGCTTCAGGTTAACCCACAACATCATATGTGTTGAATATTAGCCTGTCAGAGCCTGAGTTACAGCTTGTAAAAAAAGGATTATTGGTTCAAGTGGACTGAATTGTCCATCCGGTATCTAGAAATACACATTTCTGTGGAATATTGCAGTCTTTGTGAGGTCAACTACCCACCCATGATATCAACCTTATCTTCTTTGCTCACCAAATGGTCCCAAATGAACCTTTCATGGATTGGCAGCTTGGCAGCAATAAAAATGTTGTGGCTAAAATTATATATTTGTTTAGAGGGCTCCTGGTGTGAGTTCCCACACAGACACTGTAAACACTGCAACTCAGGGTCAATACATTTATATAGGGCACTATGCACCTGATAGTCACCAGAATGACACTTTATACGCACAACTCACGTGGAGGGATAGGTCTTTCTCATCTCTCTATTACCAGGCAAGCCAGGTTGCACAACTTGCAGCCTATCATGCAAAGGCCAAAACGCCTTTTATGGGTGGATATAGAAGATGAAGAATTGGGACCTTTTGCTATTAATAATTTTTTTCTGGGTCAAAACAAGCCGAGTATTCTGGAAATCTTCTTGCGCACTCAAGGCACATTTGGGAAAAGACAAATAGGGATTGCTCGTTGGTCTTCGGCCATAAACATGTAATTTATAGGAAATGTCCTTCTCCGGGCATGTTTTGAGTCTCTGCAAAGTTCCTCCTGCTGCCAATCCATGAGCCTAACTAGGTTTATGGAATTCTTGGATAGAGAGGAACCCAGATAATTTGACTTGCTGAGGGTTAGAAATGATGTACCCAATGGTGAATTATTTCATTATTTGCAAATTCAACATTTTATTCACACTACCTTGAAGCAAGCTACTGCTCCACTTCACCTTTCACAATTTGAAAGAGTGTAATGAATATCCAAAATGCCAGGATAATATCTCAGTGGTTTGTAGCATGCTGCGTGACGGTAGAACCCAAATTACTACCAGTTATGCTACTAAATGGGAAGCAGACCCAACCTGTAGCTGGTCAGATGAATCTTGGAATAAGATATGGGCCAATATATTTTGTATTCATTCCTGTGTGGCTACTTCAGAGGTCAATATAAAAGTGTTAACAAGATGGCACTTGGTACCGGGAGGTATCTATTGGTTATCCTAAACTATTCTCCATGTCTCTTTGTTTTATGTACAGCCATTGGCAGCTACCTACATATCTGGCGGCAGAGTCCAGTTTCCATGGGTTTTTGGTCCAAAACAGTTGACTTGGTGAATGCCCTTTTTGGTACATCTTGGAGTCTCACTCCAGAGACTGTGTTACTAAACCTGAAACCCCTTACTTCTCCCAAGTTTTTTCTTTTCTTTTACAAAGTTTCCCTAAAAAAGAATAAAAATTAGATTTAAAGCCTGGTTTTCCTAAAATGAACTATGTGCAAACAAGAAAAAACAAGTTAAATCTAAAAAAGCAAGGTCCCCTGCATAGAACAATGCCCAAAATTCATAGCTACTGTCAAGGGAAGAGTTGCTAAACACCCCAAAGTAAAGTTTGTGTGTAAGGGTAATTTTACTTGAAAACTTCAGCTCTGCAGACAAAGTGCATACCTTGCGCTTTTTTAACCAAAACAACCCTTTACATTTGGAATACCCACCACTAGGGATGAGCGAATCGATCCGGACGAACCCGGATTCGATCCGAATTTCATGAAAAATTTGATTCGGATCGAATCCGAATTTCCCCGCGATTCGATCGCTCGAAGTTTTCCTTTAACATCCATTCATTTACATACAGGCATTCTAAGATGGCGGACGGGGCATGTCTGGACATCTATCCCGCGCCAGTGCAAGCTGGGGCAGTCACATGCAGCCTATCAGCAGCCAGCAAGCCCGGTGACGTCACAGCGCTATTTAAGTCGGCCATTTTGCTTTTCCTTCCTCATTTCTCTATTGCATTCGTGAGAGACAGAACGTTGTAGTGAGGGAGAGAGGCAGTTAGACAGGCAGGGACAGACAGGGACAGGCTGGAGACAGGCAGGAGACAGACAGAAAGTCAGCGAAAAACAGGGAAAGTTAGGAAAAATCGGAGGCAGTCACAGGGAGATTTATTTTTTTTTCATCCAGCCTGAGTGTTTGTTACTGGCTGGCTGACAGGCTTTGTTAGCGTTTTCAGGCTGCTTATACTAACTAACTGTGCATATATACTGAAGTGATCTTAAGTCTGCTGTGAGGCATCCCATTCTGTGACTACAACAGCCTCTATTTAAGACCATATAACCATTTGCACTTATTCTAATTGAAATTAGGCCTGATAAAGACACTTTTGCTGTGCATAGCACTACTTGTCCCTGCCAGGTGTACTTACTGCTGGTTTTTGGGGCATCCCATTCTGTGACTACAGCAGCCTCTGTTTAAGACCATATAACCATTTGCACTTATTCTAATTGAAATTAGGCCCGATAAAGACACTTTTGCTGTGCATAGCACTACTTGTCCCTGCCAGGTGTACTTACTGCTGGTTTTTAGGGCATCCCATTCTGTGACTACAGCAGCCTCTGTTTAACACCATATAACCATTTGCACTTATTCTAATTGAAATTAGGCCTGATAAAGACACTTTTGATGTGCATAGCACTACTTGTCCCTGCCAGGTGTACTTACTGCTGGTTTTTAGGGCATCCCATTCTGTGACTACAGCAGCCTCTGTTTAAGACCATATAACCATTTGCACTTATTCTAATTGAAATTAGGCCTGATAAAGACACTTTTGCTGTGCATAGCACTACTTGTCCCTGCCAGGTGTACTTACTGCTGGTTTTTAGGGCATCCCATTCTGTGACTACAGCAGCCTCTTTTTTTTTTTTAATCACACTGATTTTTATTGAAGATTTTTCGGAGTCATAGACATGGTATACAGACAATTGGTAATGCAAATAAGACAACATACCATTGGGTCCAGAATGCAACCTGACCATCAAAGCATCCAAACAATGCATCTATGATCATTACAATACACTTCAGCTGCCTGTCTGGGACTCCTGCCATGGGATCCCGGGATTAAATCACCCAATGTAGCTATAACACCAGACCTCTGCGACTCCAATGTCCTGCTACTTTGCCCATCCTCCGTTGTAATGTAGAACCCTGGACTCTGCGGAAGCGTCCAAAGAGAGAACAGAGCCCCTAGAGGGCAGAAAAGGGGAGGGAACGGAACCAACAACAGAGGGGCAGAAGGGGAGAAAGATCAAAAGAAAGAAAGGGAACATATAAAGGAAAAAAAAAAAAAGAGAGGCCCCCGGGGGAGGGGGGGGGAAGCGGGGGGACCAGACAAGGGGCCCGCGAGACCTCAGCGCCCCCCACTGCCGTACAAACTGTCCTCCTGATTCCACTAACATCCTGTATTCCTCAATCCCGTTCCATTGCAGCCTTGTATTCAGGTGAGGACTTAAAATCAGCCCAGATAGACCAGATCTTCCTGAAGGCCTCAGCCCTATCCTGTCTCAGATGTAGAATTTCTTCCATTTCCTCTACATGGTTTAGTTGCTGCAGCCATTCTTTGACCGTTGGGGCTGACGGTGATTTCCATTTCCGAGGTATCACCCTCCGTGCCGCGTTAGTGAGGTGAATCCCTAGTGGTCCTAGATCACGCTCGCCCGCTTTTTTCCTCTGCCAATTCAGTAAATAGAAGGCGGGGTCCCATTCAGGAGAGAGGCCCACTACCCTCTCAATCATACCATAAATGTTCTTCCAGAACGGGACAATATTAGGGCACGACCACCATATATGCAATACATCTGCACCTTTCTGGTTGCATCTCCAGCAGGTGTCTGGGATAGCCGGGAACATTTTATGTAGCATCTTTGGGGTCCTGTACCACCTAGTGATTAATTTGTAATTAGTCTCCTGCGTAGAGGAGTTTGCCAAGCCCCTGTATGCCCTTTGATATATGCATTTCCAATCTTCTTCTGTCAAGTCTAGGTTCAAATCCCTCTCCCACTTTCCTTCCCAGGGACTCCTCGGGGTAGGGCCCCCTTCCAGCAGCAGACCATATGTACGTGACAGGAGGTGGTTCCTAGGACCCTCTCCCAGGCAAGCTCTTTCAAATACTGTGGGCTCCCTTTCCACTTTCCCCTTCAGGTTCTCCGACTGAACAAAATGCCTTATCTGTAAATATTCCAAGTGAGAGAGTTCCCCTCCAATAGCGTCCTGAAGATCCTGCTTCTGTCTAAATACCCCTCCTGAGAATAAATGAGCTGCCCTTAGTGGGTACAGATACTTGCCTTTCCTCAGAAAGGATCTCTCTCGCCCAGGAGGGAAATCCGGGTGGTCATGAATCGATAACAGAGGCCCCGGGACTGACGACACCCCTTTGTAGCTTCTACAAGTCTGACGAAAAATTTCCAATGTGGTGCCAATAAAAGGGTGGGATCTGATCTTCTCCGGGATGTCACTCCTGTTGAAAGTCCATAACTGTCTCAAAGTACCCTGACTAGTTTCATCTTCTATGGAAATCCACTCTTTGTGGGAGCCATTCACATTCCAGTCAATAATTCTTGCTAAATGTGAGGCTTTCACGTATGTGTCAATGCAGGGCAGACCCAATCCCCCTTTAGACCTCTGCAGAACAAGGGTGGATCTTTTTGCTCTGGGGGGCTTACCTGCCCATAAAAATCTTGTGAACGTTTTTCTGATATCTAAAGCAAAAGAGCTAGGGAGTTTTATTGGAATGCATTGAATCAAGTATAGCAGCCTCGGGAGCACATTCATTTTCAGAACCGCCAGCTTCCCGAACCACGACAGTTTCAGGCATCTCCATCTATTTAGGTCCGCTTTTACTTTGCTGATCAATGGAGCAAAGTTCAACTGAAATAGCTGTGACAGGTCCGCGGGCAGTTGGATCCCCAGATAAGTGAGACTACGTGTCTCCCATCTAAACTGAAAGGATTTCTCTAGCTTCTCTTTCTCCTGAGCAGGGAGTGAGACATTCAATGCTACTGATTTAGAGTAGTTTATTTTCAGATTGGACATTTTACCAAAAATCTCGAGCTCTCTCAGCAAGCACGGTATCGAAACCCAAGGAGAGGAAAGAAAAAACAACATATCGTCCGCGTAAGCGGCCACTTTTTGTTCCTTAACCCCTATCTGAACCCCTCTAATGTCAGGATTCATTTTCACCATCCTCAGGAAAGGCTCCAGCGTGAGCGCAAAAATCAGTGGGGACATAGGGCAGCCCTGCCTGGTACCATTGCGAATCAGAAATCCGTTTGAGGTCACATTGTTAACTCTAACCCTTGCACGTGGGTCCGAGTACAAGGCCAGGATTCTGTTCCGAGCCACCACCCCCAGGCTGATATACTCCAGAACCACTGTAATCCATTCCCAATCAACCCTATCAAATGCCTTTTCGGCGTCAGTGGATAGCATCGTAATCTTCAACCTGTGGGAGGTGGCCCACCAGTGTACATTCATGGCCTTCACTGTATTGTCGCGTGCTTCCCTTCCTCCAATAAAGCCCACCTGGTCTTGTTGGACCAGCTCTGGCAAAAAACCTGCTAGCCTCTTGGCTAACACCTTCGCATATAATTTGATATCAACATTCAATAATGATATAGGTCTGTAATTCTGGCACTGGGTGTCATCCTTCCCCTCCTTCGGGATTACCACTATGCGAGCCTCAAGAGACTCCGGGGGGAGTGCCCCTGTCTCGCCCGCACTACTAAAAGCCCGTACCATATGTGGAAGCAGATGGGGGGCAAACGCCCTATAATACTGGCTGGGGAATCCATCAGGTCCCGGGGCCCTTCCAGGTCTAGTTTCCTTGATCGCCACCATACATTCCTCAATGGAAATCGGGCTCTCCAAAAATTCAATTGCTTCCTTAGAAAGTCGGGGCATCTTAGCTCTTTCACAGTAAGCCTCCATCTGGGATTTGTGTCCCCCTTCTGAGGGGCGCCCTGGGAGATTATACAATGTGGAGTAATACCTCTTAAACTGTTCAGCGATATCTGACTCCTTCTGGTACAAGGTTCCCGCTGAGTCTCTAATTCCCTGCACACGGGCCCTAGAGCCCTTTGGGTTAAGGCCACTCGCTAGAAGCCTACCAGGCTTATTACCTTGTTCATAGTAAAGACCATTGCGGAACGTGAACGCCCTCTTGGCAGCCCCCCACAAGGTAGCTCTCAGCTCCTTCCTTTTTTCCAAGAGCTCCTGTAGGTGTTTCTCCAGAAGCGTTTTCTTGTGTTGAGATTCCAGGACCGAGACCCTGTGGGCAAGTTCCTCTATTTTAGCTAACCTTTCTTTCTTCATTCGCGCACCCTCTTGTATGAGAAAACCCCGTATAGTGCACTTGTGCGCCTCCCAAATTGTGAGTGGGTTCAGGTCTTCAGTTGCATTTTCTTGAAAGTACTGAATGATCTGCTGTTTAACCCTCTCTGCCCTAACTACGTCCTTTAGAATACTAGTGTTCATTCTCCAGTTCCATTCCTTGTGGACCTGTCCCGGTAGCAAGAGCCTCATAATTACTGGGGCGTGATCTGCAAATGTAATCGTCCCTATCTCCACTCCCGCTATCCAGCCAAGGTCTCTCTGGGACAAGAACAGATAATCTATCCTCGAGTACTTTGAGTGAATGGGGGAAAAGTAAGTATAATCCCTACCGTCTGGGTGTGCGAATCTCCATGTATCAATTACCTGCACATTCTGAAGAGCTGTTTTAATTCGCTTAAGATACCTGTATGCAATGGAGGAGCTAGCGTTAGAGGTGTCTACCAAGGGATTCAATGCGCAGTTCAGGTCTCCCCCTATAATCAAGGAACCCTCCTGAAAGGATTGTAATTCCCTAAGAACCGAGGTCATAAATTGATGTTGTAGTCAACATGGGGGCGTAAATGTTTGCCAGTGTGAGGATCTTTCCAGACGGGAGCTTACCCTTGAGGAAGATATAGCGCCCCTCCTTGTCAATAACCTCTGAGGTCACAGAAAAAGCCAGAGCCCTATCCACTAGGATAGAAACCCCCTTAGTCTTAGAAGATGGAGATGGCGCTGTCCAATGAAAGGGAAACGATCTATTACCTAGGTAGGGAACTCTACCTCTCTGAAAATGTGTTTCCTGAATCAAGGCAATATGTGCCTTATATTTCTTCAATTCCCTCATAAGAGAGTGTCGCTTAGCTGGTGAATTAAGACCCTTCACGTTTATAGTCATTATCCTCACCTCCATATCTCCCACTGAAGTCATTGCTAACAGGGAGGGATCACACAGGTCCACCCGAGCCCCCCAACCACACCCCCCGCACCCCCCGGCCCCCGGAGCCAGAGAGAGGAGTACTTACAGGTATCCCACCAGAGACTGATGGGGAAGAGGAAAAGACAGGGATAGAGAGAAGGGGAACAGAAATAAGGGTCCTGACCGTAATAAAGACCAGAAACAGAACCCAAAAGCGCACCCTTATGGGGTATAGGAAAGAACACGGAAGGGAAATTAAGAGAGCGTAACGCCGGGTATAAGACCTCCAGCGACCGCCCAACCCCACCCGAAGCTACACCAGGGGGGGAAAAAACCCTGGATTCTTCAGGAAGTAGAGACCCACACGGAGTCCCTAAATAACCCACTTACCGTTAAAGTCACAAAAACTCGGGGACCATGGAAGGCCAGACAGGCAGAAGTACTACGTTTTCAAACTTGTGATAACAAGAAAATTATCTATACTGTGAGCAAATCAAGTATACCTTTATATAGTAACCTGGTGTAGAACCCATTTAACACATATTGAACGTCCCCTTATCCCATTCCATCCAGTTGCAGGGCAAAATTTGTATTGCATCCCTGATTGCCCATCTTGGCCCCGCAATTTGCTCCTAGGTTGTAGCCACCTTCACCTAATTGGAAAGTCCCCAAGCAGTCCCCTGCAGAGTTACCAAGGGGGAGGAGGGAAGGCCCCTCCATCTAGTAACCAACCACACAAGGCCCACTATGCACTCACATATTGACATTTCGCAAAGTAAGCTACGCTTGGGCTCAGCAGCCTCTTTTTAACACCATATAACCATTTGCACTTATTCTAATTGAAATTAGGCCTGATAAAGACACTTTTGCTGTGCATAGCACTACTTGTCCCTGCCAGGTGTGCTTACTGCTGGTTTTTAGGGCATCCCATTCTGTGACTACAGCAGCCTCTGTTTAAGACCATATAACCATTTGCACTTATTCTAATTGAAATTAGGCCTGATAAAGACACTTTTGCTGTGCATAGCACTACTTGTCCCTGCCAGGTGTACTTACTGCTGGTTTTTGGGGCATCCCATTCTGTGACTACAGCAGCCTCTGTTTAAGACCATATAACCATTTGCACTTATTCTAATTGAAATTAGGCCTGATAAAGACACTTTTGCTGTGCATAGCACTACTTGTCCCTGCCAGGTGTACTTACTGCTGGTTTTTAGGGCATCCCATTCTGTGACTACAGCAGCCTCTGTTTAAGACCATATAACCATTTGCACTTATTCTAATTGAAATTAGGCCTGATAAAGACACTTTTGCTGTGCATAGCACTACTTGTCCCTGCCAGGTGTACTTACTGCTGGTTTTTAGGGCATCCCATTCTGTGACTACAGCAGCCTCTGTTTAAGATCATATAACCATTTGCACTTATTCTAATTGAAATTAGGCCTGATAAAGACACTTTTGCTGTGCATAGCACTACTTGTCCCTGCCAGGTGCACTTCTTTTTTGGGGCATCCCATTCTGTGACTACAGCAGCTTCTGTTTAAGACCATATAACCATTTGCACTTATTCTAATTGAAATTAGGCCTGATAAAGACACTTTTGCTGTGCATAGCACTACTTGTCCCTGCCAGGTGTACTTACTGCTGGTTTTTAGGGCATCCCATTCTGTGACTACAGCAGCCTCTGTTTAAGACCATATAACCATTTGCACTTATTCTAATTGAAATTAGGCCTGATAAAGACACTTTTGCTGTGCATAGCACTACTTGTCCCTGCCAGGTGTACTTACTGCAGGTTTTTGGGGCATCCCATTCTGTGACTACAGCAGCCTCTGTTTAAGACCATATAACCATTTGCACTTATTCTAATTGAAATTAGGCCTGATAAAGACACTTTTGCTGTGCATAGCACTACTTGTCCCTGCCAGGTGTACTTACTGCTGGTTTTTAGGGCATCCCATTCTGTGACTACACCAGCCTCTGTTTAAGACCATACAACCATTTGCACTTATTCTAATTGAAATTAGGCCTGATAAAGGCACTGTTGCTGTGCATAGACTTACTGCTGCCTGCCAGGTGCACTTCTGTTGGGGCATCCCATTCTGTAACATACCATACCCCTCTTTATTTACACTAAGCAGCTCTCTTATTTACACTAAGCAGGCCTGTTGGAGGCTGAGTGTTACTGCTCACTTTTGGTGTGCATTATATTCTGTTTCATATAGACCCACCGCTGCCTGGGGGTTCTTAAAATATCACCTACTACCACGCCAGTTAGACTATGTCGGGCAGACAAGTGCCTGGAAGTGAAAAGAGGAGTGGCAGAGGCCAAGATTCCGCAGGCAAAGCTCGCATCAGACTGGGGGCCAGTAGCATCAGGAGTCACGCTGAGAGACCTAATCTGCCAGTATCTGCTAGCGGTCGGGTCTCCACCAGTAACGCATCTGCCGTGGTAGATTGGTTGACGCGCTCATCAACAACATCATCACAACTTACGTCTGAGACCCCCAGTCTAGGGTCGGTAGGTTCCTCTGACACAACCCTGAGTTGGCATGCCCCGAGAGCAGTCCCTGTCCTCCCATTGCCTCTGTCCTACGCCGTTCCCTCCCCCAGCGACGTATCCTATGCTTTGGGTTCAGCTCCACTCTTTAGTGAGGAGGACCATCAGATAGAGGACAGTCAGCAGCTACTGCCCAGCCAAGAAATGGAGGTGGCTTCTCTAGCTAGGCAGACAAATAGTGATGTGGACAGTGTCGTGGGTGCTGCGAGCGTTCCAGCTCCTGCGCCAGACACTGTTGACGAATCCACGAACATCAGTGACGTACAGCCACAACTCGGTGATGATGATGATGATGATGAAGCCGATCGCACTTGGGAGCCGGGTGATGAAGGGGCTTCATCGTCATCATCAGGAGAAGAGGGGCGCAGGTTGCCCCGGAGTTAGCAGCTGAGGCAGCAAGGTGGTAGCAGTCAGCATGGGGGCACAATTCCAAAGGCTGGAGCCGGCCGGGGCCGGGGCCGGGGCCGGGGTAGAGCACCTGCTGTGCGGCAGTCTACCTTATCGGGAGGTAGTGGAGCAGGGGTTCCTGGAGTTGGCAACAGCAGCATTGAATCAGTGAGGCCAGGGGGTGGGAAAAGTAGCTACTCGGCAGTGTGGCAGTTTTTCCTGAAGCATCCGCAGGAGGGTAACATGGCCACATGCAAGATATGTAGGCAGAAGGTGAAGCGTGGGCAGGGTCCAAATGTTGGCACCACGGCCCTGCGTCAACATATGATGCGTCACCATAAAGCGACCTGGGAGAACCAAGGCTCCCAAGGGGTGGTCCAGTCTGCTTCCTCACCAAGTGAGCTCCCAATTTCTGCCAGCCAAGGCTCCAGCACCTCAGCCGAAGGCAGCTGTGCGTCATACCCATCCTCTGTCGCTCCTGCTCCTCCTCCTCCTCCTCCAAGTCATGCATCCCGCCAGCAATCCATCAGCGAAGCCATGTCCAAGAGACAGCAGTATGCGCCCACTCATCCTACGGCGCAGAAGCTGAATGTGCTCCTGTCCAAGTTGCTGGTGCTGCAGTCTCTCCCATTTCAGGTGGTGGAATCTGCACCTTTCAGAGAACTGATGGCTTGTGCCGAGCCGAGGTGGAGAGTCCCAAGCCGTCATTTCTTTGCCAAGAAGGCAGTACCAGCGCTGCACACTTTTGTTGAACAGAAGGTGGGCCAGTCCTTGAGCCTGTCGGTGTGTAGCAAAGTGCATGGCAGCGCCGACATCTGGAGCTGTAACTACGGTCAGGGACAGTACATGTCGTTTACGGCCCACTGGGTGAATGTGGTCCCTTTGCAGCAGCAGCAGCAACTTGGACAGGTCACGCCGCTTCGGCCTCCGCGCTCCCTGCCCGTTGGGCCTGTGACACCGTGCGACTCGGCCTCCTCATCCTCCGCCATCTCCTCACCCTCCACTGTAGGCTCAAGTCTCAGTGCCCCTCCAGTCTACCATGTGTGCAGGGCACGGAGGTGTCACGCAGTGCTTCACATGGTTTTTCTTGGCGAACGGAGTCACACAGGGGAGGAACTGCTTAAATGTATTCATCAGGAAATCCAAACATGGCTTACTCCAAGAAAACTTAAAATGGGAATCATGGTTACCGACAATGGGAAGAACATTTTGTCTGCGCTGCGCCAAGGAAGCCTGACCCATGCCCCCTGCATGGCTCACGTCTTCAATCTGGTTGTCAAGCGGTTTCTGAAGTGTTCCCCCCATCTGCAAGACATCCTAACAACTTCAAGGAAACTTTGCATGCACTTCAGCCACTCATACACCGCCAAACACACCCTTCTTGAGCTACAGCGTCAGAATGGTATCCCCCAACATAGTCTGATTTGCGATGTTTCCACCCGTTGGAATTCCACCCTTCACATGTTGGACCGATTATATGAACAGAGAAAAGCCATCACGGATTTCCTGATGATCCAAGCAGATAGGGGGACTCCCCTGTGTAACTTCAATGTCAACCAGTGGCAGCTCATACGTGACACCTGCCGTTTGCTCAGGCCCTTTGAGGAAGCCAGTCGGCAGGATTACGGGATGAACGACGTGATTCCACTGCTTCATGTACTACAGCACATGTTGGAAACCATGGCTGGTCAGGGCACTGGAGACATGGCGTTTACATCTTACGGCCACATGAACCCCGTTGGAGCAGAACTGGAGGAGGAGGAAGAGGAGGAGGAGGAGTTGCCCAGCGAAACACAGTTTAGGCTTGGCGAAATGGCTGGTTTATCTAGTCAGCGGACAGGAGAGGAGGAGCAGGAGCAGCCAGAGGAGCTAGAGGTTTTTGAGGAAGGCGAGACAGAGGACCCGGGCACACCGTGGCAGTATGCAGTGGAGATGGAGACAGGTAGTCCATCCGAGTCACTTGCGCAAATGGCACGAAGCATGCTCACGTGCTTGCGTAGTGACCCCAGAATTGTTTCCATCTGTCGGCGGGATGACTTCTGGCTGTCCACCTTATTGGACCCTCGCTTCCGGCACAAAATGGGGGCATTTTTTAAACCCACAGAGAGGGAGGACAAACTCAACTACTACAAAGACATTCTACGTAGGCAGTTGGCCGATGCCTATCTGCGCCATGGTCCATACTCTCGCAGGTCTGACTCGAGGGGACCTCTGCGCTCACCTTCCACTGCCATGGCCGCTGGGGGGGTTGGCAGCAGCAGCAGCTCCATCAGCAGCAGCAGCCTCAGTCTTCAGTCGCTAATGAGTAGCTTTCTACACCCGCATAGTTAGGCTACTCATGAGCAGCAGGAAGACCTGGAGCAGGACCTCAACCAGCAGGTCATGTCATACTTTGACATGACCATGCCAACACACCTTGAGGATCCGCTGGACTTCTTTGCAGCCAAACTTAATTTGTGGCCGCAACTAGCAGAGTTTGCCCTGGAAAAGCTGTCCTGCCCGGCAAGTAGCGTGCCATATGAGCGGGGGCCATAGTTACGGCGAGGAGAACTCGTCTGTCAACTAAAAATGTGGAGAGACTCACCTTTGTCAAAATGAATCAGGGATGGATCAGCCAGGATTTCCACCCACCAATGCCTGATGCATGCGACTAGATTCAGCATGGTGCCACGTTTCACACTTTCCAAATGGTGCAAAACATATTTATGTCTTTAGGCCAATTTTTGGGCTCCTGCTGATGCCAACACCAGGGTGTGATTCATCCAATTTTTGGGCTCCTGAAGCCAACCCCAGTGTCTCTTTAAAGTAATATTTGGGCTCCTGCTGCTGCCAACTCCAGGGTGTGAATCATCCAATTTTTGGGCTCCTGAAGCCAACTCCAGTGTCTCTTTAAAGTAATATTTGGGCTCCTGCTGCTGCTGCCAACTCCAGGGTGTGATTCATCCAATTTTTGGGATCCTGAAGCCAACCCCAGTGTCTCTTTAAAGTAATGTTTGGGCTCCTGCTGCTGCTGCCAACTCCAGGGTGTGATTCATCCAATCTTTGGGCTCCTGCTGCCAACTCCAGTGTCTCTTTAAAGTAATGTTTGGGCTCCTGCTGCTGCTGCTGCCAACTCCAGGGTGTGAATCATCCAATTTTTGGGCTCCTGAAGCCAACTCCAGTGTCTCTTTAAAGTAATGTTTGGGCTCCTGCTGCTACTGCTGCTGCTGCCAACTCCAGGGTGTGAATCATTCAATTTTTGGGCTCCTGAAGCCAACTCCAGTGTCTCTTTAAAGTAATATTTGGGCTCTTGCTGCTGCTGCTGCCAACTCCAGGGTGTGAATCATCCAATTTTTGGGCTCCTGAAGCCAACTCCAGTGTCTCTTTAAAGTAATGTTTGGGCTCCTGCTGCTGCTGCCATTTCCAAGGTGTGATTCATCCAATCTTTTGGCTCCTGCTGCCAACTCCAGTGTCTCTTTAAAGTAATGTTTGGGCTCCTGCTGCTGCTGCTGCCAACTCCAGGGTGTGGATCATCCAATTTTTGGGCTCCTGAAGCCAACTCCAGTGTCTCTTTAAAGTAATGTTTGGGCTCCTGCTGCTGCTGCCAACTCCAGGGTGTGATTCATCCAATCTTTGGGCTCCTGCTGCCAACTCCAGTGTCTCTTTAAAGTAATGTTTGGGCTCCTGCTGCTGCTGCTGCCAACTCCAGGGTGTGAATCATTCAATTTTTGGGCTCCTGCTGCTGCTGCCACCAACTCCAGGGTGTGATTCATCCAATCTTTTGGCTCCTGCTGCCAACTCCAGTGTCTCTTTAAAGTAATGTTTGGGCTCCTGCTGCTGCTGCTGCCAACTCCAGGGTGTGGATCATCCAATTTTTGGGCTCCTGAAGCCAACTCCAGTGTCTCTTTAAAGTAATGTTTGGGCTCCTGCTGCTGCTGCCAACTCCAGGGTGTGATTCATCCAATCTTTGGGCTCCTGCTGCCAACTCCAGTGTCTCTTTAAAGTAATGTTTGGGCTCCTGCTGCTGCTGCCAACTCCAGGGTGTGATTCATCCAATCTTTGGGCTCCTGCTGCCAACTCCAGTGTCTCTTTAAAGTAATGTTTGGGCTCCTGCTGCTGCTGCCAACTCCAGGGTGTGATTCATCCAATCTTTGGGCTCCTGCTGCCAACTCCAGTGTCTCTTTAAAGTAATGTTTGGGCTCCTGCTGCTGCTGCTGCCAACTCCAGGGTGTGAATCATCCAATTTTTGGGCTCCTGAAGCCAACTCCAGTGTCTCTTTAAAGTAATATTTGGGCTCCTGCTGCTGCCAACTCCAGGGTGTGAATCATCCAATTTATGGGCTCCTGAAGCCAACCCCAGTGTCTCTTTAAAGTAATGTTTGGGCTCCTGCTGCTGCTGCTAACTCCAGGGTGTGATTCATCCAATCTTTGGGCTCCTGCTGCCAACTCCAGTGTCTCTTTAAAGTAATGTTTGGGCTCCTGCTGCTGCTGCTGCCATCTCCAGGGTGTGATTCATCTAATCTTTGGGCTCCTGCTGTCAAATCCAGTGTCTCTTTAAAGTAATGTTTGGGCTCCGGCTGCTGCTGCTGCCAACTCCAGGGTGTGAATCGTCCAATTTTTGGGCTCCTGAAGCCAACTCCAGTGTCTCTTTAAAGTAATGTTTGTGCTCCTGCTGCTGCTGCTGCTGCCAACTCCAGGGTGTGAATCATCCAATTTTTGGGCTCCTGAAGCCAACCCCAGTGTCTCTTTAAAGTAATGTTTGGGCTCCTGCTGCCAACTCCAGGGTGTGATTCATCCAATCTTTGGGCTCCTGCTGCCAACTCCAGTGTCTCTTTAAAGTAATGTTTGGGCTCCTGCTGCTGCTGCTGCTGCCAACTCCAGGGTGTGAATCATCCAATTTTTGGGCTCCTGAAGCCAACTCCGGTGTCTCTTTAAAGTAATGTTTGGGCTCCTGCTGCTGCTGCCAACTCCAGGGTGTGATTCTTTCAATCTTTGGGCTCCTGCTGCCAACTCCAGTGTCTCTTTAAAGTAATGTTTGGGCTCCTGCTGCTGCCAACTCCAGGGTGTGAATCATCCAATTTTTGGGCTCCTGAAGCCAACTCCAGTGTCTCTTTAAAGTAATGTTTGGGCTCCAGCTGCTGCTGCCAACTCCAGGGTGTGATTCATCCAATTTTTGGGCTCTTGCTGGCAACCCCAGTGTCTCTTTAAAGTAATGTTTGGGCTCCTGCTGCTGCTGCCAACTCCAGGGTGTGATTCATCCAATTTTTGGGCTCCTGAAGCCAACCCCAGTGTCTCTTTAAAGTAATATTTGGGCTCCTGCTGCTGCTGCTGCCAACTCCAGGGTGTGATTCATCCAATTTTTGGGCTCCTGAAGCCAACCCCAGTGTCTCTTTAAAGTAATGTTTGGGCTCCTGCTGCTGCTGCTGCTAACTCCAGGGTGTGATTCATCCAATTTTTGGGCTCCTGCAACCAACTCCAGTGTCTCTTTCAAGCTATGTTTGGGCTCCTGCTGCTGCTGCTGCTGCTGCTTGAAACTCCAGGGTGTGTCAGTCAATTTTTGGGCTCCTGCTGCTGCCAACTCCAGTGTCTCTTTCAGCCAATGTTTGGGCTCCTGCTGCTGCTTGCAACTCCAGGGTGTGATTCATCCAATTTTTGGGCTCCTGCTGCTGCCAACTCCAGTGTCTCTTTAAAGCAATGTTTGGGCTCCTGCCCCTCATAGTGATGCCACTCAACTCTCTGCAATTGTGCCGCTCTGCGAATCTATTAGCGATGCCTCTGATCTGCATGTGATATTTATTCAAAGTATTATTTAACTAACCCAGCACGCATCCTGTGCGTGTTACAGCAAGGCAGAATGGTTTACAACCCTATTGAGGCTCTAGGAGGCTCAGAAATAGCCGTTTTTAATAGCGATTCGTCGCGAATAAATTCGGGTCGAACCGATTTTTGTCGGAAAATTCGGCGAATCAGTCGAATCGAATTTTTCAAAAGTTCGCTCATCTCTATTATCCATATAAAAAGTGGGGTAACGGGTGATTTCCTTGTGAAATGCATTTTCTGAATACAGACAATTGGGTTGATTCAAAGAAACATGTAACAGCTTGGATTTGGCTCACGATCATCCTATTTTTCACGTCCGCTCGTGCGTTCGTATGAACTTGCGAGTGATTCAATAAGCAAATACGTTTCTATCCTAAAATATACGTCCGTTCGTATGATATCTCCCGAACTTGCCTCAGTCAGTTGACAATCGTAAAAATCACGTTCATGTGCTCACCTGTTGCGGCGGCAGCCTGTTTTTTCGGCTGCTTCCATCGTCCACCTCTTCCAATTACTTGCGTTTGCCTCTGGTTTTCATTGGTTTTTGGCCTCTTAGATTCGTGCGTTCGTATGTTTATAAGATCTTGCGCATGCGCACCCTCAACCAGAAACTTACCTAAACCTCTTAGCGCCTGCATCCCACTTCATTTCTCGGTCTCTAAAACTTACCTAAACCCCTTAGCGCCTGCATCCAACTTCATTTCTCGGTCCCTCAAACTTACCTAAACCCCTTAGCACCTGCATCCAACTTCATTTCTCGGTCCCTCAAACTTACCTAAACCTCTTAGCGCCTGCATCCAACTTCATTTCTCGGTCCCTCAAACTTACCTAAACCTCTTAGCGCCTGCATCCAACTTCATTTCTCGGTCCCTCAAACTTACCTAAACCTCTTAGCGCCTGCATCCAACTTCATTTCTCGGTCCCTCAAACTTACCTAAACCTCTTAGCGCCTGCATCCAACTTCATTTCTCGGTCCCTCAAACTTACCTAAACCTCTTAGCGCCTGCATCCAACTTCATTTCTCGGTCCCTCAAACTTACCTAAACCTCTTAGCGCCTGCATCCAACTTCATTTCTCGGTCTCTAAAACTTACCTAAACCCCTTTGCGCCTGCATCCAACTTCATTTCTCGGTCTCTAAAACTTACCTAAACCCCTTTGCGCCTGCATCCAACTTCATTTCTCGGTCCCTCAAACTTACCTAAACCCCTTAGCGCCTGCATCCAACTTCATTTCTCGGTCCCTCAAACTTACCTAAACCTCTTAGCGCCTGCATCCAACTGCATTTCTCGGTCCCTCAAACTTACCTAAACCTCTTAGCGCCTGCATCCCACTTCATTTCTCGGTCTCTAAAACTTACCTAAACCCCTTAGCGCCTGCATCCAACTTCATTTCTCGGTCTCTAAAACTTACCTAAACCCCTTTGCGCCTGCATCCAACTTCATTTCTCGGTCCCTCAAACTTACCTAAACCTCTTAGCGCCTGCATCCCACTTCATTTCTCGGTCCTTCAAACTTACCTAAACCTCTTAGCGCCTGCATCCCACTTCATTTCTCGGTCTCTAAAACTTACCTAAACCCCTTAGCGCCTGCATCCAACTTCATTTCTCGGTCCCTCAAACTTACCTAAACCTCTTAGCGCCTGCATCCAACTTCATTTCTCGGTCCCTCAAACTTACCTAAACCTCTTAGCGCCTGCATCCAACTTCATTTCTCGGTCCCTCAAACTTACCTAAACCTCTTAGCGCCTGCATCCAACTTCATTTCTCGGTCTCTAAAACTTACCTAAACCCCTTAGCGCCTGCATCCAACTTCATTTCTCGGTCTCTAAAACTTACCTAAACCCCTTAGCGCTTGCATCCTTCTTCATGTTGACGACCCTAAAACTTACCCAAACCACATAATGTACATATGTCTATATGTTTATAAGCGTATTATTTCTGTTTTGTGTAATAGTTTTTGGGTGCGCATATTATAAAAGACACATTTATGAAGGCTTCAAATATAATTTATTTAAATTAATTTTTTTTTTTTTTTTTTTGCTATTTTCAAACATAGTACATTTAATTTTTTTATTTTGGTCCAAACATAGTAAAATGTTTGATTTTTTTTTTTTCAAAACATTGTCAAATTTTTTATTTTTTTTTTCAAAACTTTTTTTTTTTTTTTTTTTTGTTTTTAAAAACCTTGTAAAATTTGTGTTTTTTTTGGGCAAACATAGTAAAAGTTTTTATTTTTTTTTTCCCAACATAGTAAAATTTTTTTTTGGGGGTTTAAAAACCTTGTAAAATTTTTTTTTTGGTTTTGGCCAAACATAGTAAATTTTTTTTTTTTATGTAAAAAGATTAAAATTTTGGAAATACATAAAAAAATGTAAAACTAGTTAACAAAAGTAGCCAGGACCAAGGGCACTAATCATCCTCCTCTTCTTCATCTGTTGGCCCCAACGTCGCCTGTATGGCCAGCAGCTCGGCCACCAACTCCTGGATTCTTTTTTTTTTTTCATGCACGGTTTTTGGGATAATCCCTGTAAGCAATAGAGAAATAAACATAAATAGGAGTCCAAGACCGGTTTTTATGCTGGAAATAGATTTGGGGTTAATCAAATACATGTAAATGCATGACATATGTCATTCTTCCAAGGGATAAAGTTAATGCATTTCCCACAGGTAAGTCTTTAAACTCCTGACACCGGACCTTCAACATTATTTAATGAAAACCAATAACTATTCCCAAATGATTCTGCACCAGATCAAAGTACATTTTGGAGGTTTTGGGATTACAGCGCCGCCATCTGGACTCTGAAGCATAACACTTAATGAGGAGTGGAGAGTTGGATAAAGTACAGGGGAGTAGCTTACAGTGGTGCGTTGGGAATCCAGAGCATAGCTGGGTTGAGGGAAAGGTCATCAGTCCCACAATGCATGGCAGCACCTTACTTTTTTCAATCTGTATCCCATGCTGCCTGTAAATATTGGGCATTCCATATTCCGCCATATTGGTTTTTTTAAGTCTAATAACATGCATTAGATGGCTGAAGGGTGTTTGGCCATGTTTCTAATCTGTAGGTACAGTGTGTTGGCTAATTCTTAGGTTCTTAATACAAGTTAGGGTCCTCTTTAAGCTAACGAAGTGCCCACATGAAAGTGTGAACTACACATTGGCTTTTAGTTATGTGTGTGTTATTAGCTAACCAAACATTAATATGAATAATGGCATGGAGACTTACGGAGTTGGTGGCCGACAGATGGCTGGTTGGGGCCAACAGGCTGCCCTTGGTCCTGGCTATGCTGTGAAGAAGTCCCTGGAGAAACATGTGACATTTGGTTAGTACTTGTAGAGAGTCACTATTCCCAACATATCTGGCTCCCAGTCTGGCTGACATCACTCACCTTCGCCAGGATCGACTTCCAGCATCTCTGCTGCCTCCTCCTCCACTATTTCACCCGCACCAGAAGCTTCTACAAAGACATAATAAAGGATAACTTAGTTTTTGGCCTGCCATGTATATCTTTGTGCCTATGCATGAAGAGTGACATACCAGAGCCTTCCCCATGCCTGGCCAGGTATGACTCCACGCCCACGCGGTTTGGCCCCTCCTCTGTGGTAAGGTCCAGGGGCTGGTCTGAGGAGGCCACAGAGGAGGGGTAGGTCCGTCGCCCGGGAGATCCACCACCTTCACTCACAGATGCAGACTCATGCAGCACTGGTCGGCCTGTACGCCTCCGGGTGCGGCGAATTCTGAAATCCATTTCCAACACTACCAAAGAAAAGTCATTATAAATAAAGGCATAACTTATACATTTGGAACATATACCATGCAATTGCTTGGTACTTACTTGGGAAATGGATTCCAAAAAACCTCCGCACCCGGGGCATGTGCAGACGTTTCAGGTCCGACCAATGCTGCATTATCTGGGTGTGAGTGAAGGTGGTGCTGGTGACACGGTGTATCTCGGCTATGATCTCCCGGGCGATGTCCCTTTTCTCGCACACATTGGGCGCGAAGTCATACCGGCGCTGAAGCATGATCTGAAAAACATAATGGACACAGAGATTTTACTTTTACACACACACCCATATGTGTTGCATCACAAGTTGAGAATTTCATGTCATTAACACACACATTTAGAGTGGCAGCCATTTTTGGGGAGTGCCTTAAAGAGGACGTTGACTGTGAATGAGAGTCTGGTCTTATGTTATATGTATCACACACCATGTACATACAGATAATAGCCAACATCAAGAATCAGGCCACCTGCATCTATGGCATGTTAGGATGGTTTAAACATCCAAGATGTAGGCTAATGCTTAGGCTTTTGGACCACGTGTGTGGCTTCCCGTTGTGTTTTTATGGCTTAGCCAAACAGTGTTCCTCAAACATCCGCATCAAGGTCCGAGACAGGCCAGGTTTGCCAGCTAGCCCCGCTACTCCACAGGTTAATTAACTGTTGCTAAGCCGGAGCAATTGGCCGAATTAGGACATCAGCATAGACAGGTGAAAACGTGGCCAGGCTCGGCCCTTGAGGATGAAGTGTGAGGAGCCAGTGATTAAACATTAAGAGACCCCAAACTAGTTCCAAACGCATCATTTACATTTAGGCCATCATTGACTATTAGATTAAAATGCACAGGCAGCCACTTACCAGCATGAGGATCTCTTCCTGTTGACGGGTGAAGATAGTGGGCGCCATCTTTATGCTTCTTCAAGGCAGCAGATAAGTGAAACCCCAGCGGTTTCCTGGTTCCGCTCGAACGTACGTTCGTACGAGCGCGTAGTCGTGCGCATAGGCGTCACACGCTGGGCTCATTATTTAAAGGTCCCTGCACCCAAAGCTCATTCTCTTTGAGCATTTGTGTAAGATGGCACCTAAAAAGCCTATGAGCAAGCGAACCCAGCAAAGCAAGACCGCGGAGGGCCCAACAACAAGGTCCCAGCAAGGTAGGAGAAAGCTGAGAGGCAAGACTACTACCTCGGCCCCACCAAGGGACCCTGGACCCTCAGGAACCCAAAAAAGGGGCCCCAAGCCACGTGCCCCTGCAGCCAAAAAGCAGCCAACTGCAGCACCCACCACCTCTGCCCCCAGAAGAGGCCGCACAAGGGAGCCCACACCGGCCATGGGTTCAAGTAGGGCAGTTCGGCAACCCAGGCCCCGCAGCAGGGCCCGAACCCCATCCCGGGCCAGAAGCCCATCCAGGGCCCGCCGAACCCCATCCCGGGCCAGAAGCCCAGCCAGAGGCCGCCGAACCCCATCCCGGGCCAGAAGCCCAGCCAGAGGCCGCCGAACCCCATCCCGGGCCAGAAGCCCAGCCAGAGGCCGCCGAACCCCATCCCGGGCCAGAAGCCCAGCCAGAGGCCGCCGAACCCCATCCCGGGCCAGAAGCCCAGCCAGAGGCCGCCGAACCCCATCCAGGGCCAGAAGCCCCTACAGGGCCCGAAGAACCCCATCCAGGGCCAGAAGCCCAGCCAGAGGCCGCCGAACCCCATCCCGGGCCAGAAGCCCAGCCAGAGGCCGCCGAACCCCATCCCGGGCCAGAAGCCCAGCCAGAGGCCGCCGAACCCCATCCAGGGCCAGAAGCCCCTACAGGGCCCGAAGAACCCCATCCCGGGCCAGAAGCCCAGCCAGAGGCCGCCGAACCCCATCCCGGGCCAGAAGCCCAGCCAGAGGCCGCCGAACCCCATCCAGGGCCAGAAGCCCCTACAGGGCCCGAAGAACCCCATCCAGGGCCAGAAGCCCCTACAGGGCCCGAAGAACCCCATCCAGGGCCAGAAGCCCCCGAGCTGGCACCAGCCGGGAACAGAGCCCCCGACCTGGCACCAGCCGGGAACATAGCCCCCCAAGAGGGCCCAGAATTGCAACCATGACCACATCTACACCTGGAAGTTCGGTGGCCAGCCACGCCAGAACACCCAGTCCCTTGGCCAGTCCAGTCCAGTCATTGGGAAGCCACCAATCCGGCCATTCCCCTACCCAGCCCCAGGCCATAATGTCACCACATGTGTCTGCACACATGGAGGAGCAGCCAAGCCAACCATCTGGCCGCACATTGCGCCGCGGCCAGTTGAGTGGGAGATTCTCCCATGACCAAAATATGGCATTGGCTAGTGGCCTTACATTATACTATGACGAGCTCTATGGGAGCAAATCAAAACACACCACAAAGCAGCGCAAGATGGAATTGTTTGAAACCATCCTACGACAAGTAAATGCAGCGGGGGAAGAGAGGAAAGATGTGTCCCAAATTCAGAAGAAAATCTCTGATCTGAAGTATGCTGTACGGCAAAAAGAAATTAAAAGGCATAATTACAGGTAAATAAATGTTTTCTCAAAATATAATGTTTAGGATGTACTGTATGCACCTTTTCTGAGTACCAAACGATTTTCTCTTTTCAGCCTGAAAACTGGAGGTGGCTTTCCTTCTAAATTGGAGTTTACCCCTGCTGAGGAGATTGTGCTGGGACTTCTCCATCCGGTCGCGGTCGGTGGACATGCTGGTCTAAGGGACACAGACTCACCGACCCGTACCCACGGTGAGTACTCTTAAATCTGCATGTTTGCCTGTTTGCTAAATAATCTACAGTTCACTAGTAACAAGATAACGGGATGCCCCTATGGTTTGCCTTGCTTGGCCTCGCACTACTGTGCCTGTTTGTGTCCTCTTTTGGTCCCTGGGAATCACACATTTAGGCCCACATCCATTATGGCAAAGATCAAATTTCCAATTGGATTGGTAAAGTCATGAAGTTTCTCCAGAAAAGTGATATATTTGGAATCAATCACAAAACACACATCATTATGTATGGGTTGCCTTTTTGTTGTGTGAGTTGTGTTTGAGTTAACAATGTAATTAGCCACCCCCAAACATATCTGACCTAGAGCAGCGAGACTCAACTGGCGGCCCGGGGTCCCAATGCGGACCTTGGCACCAGATTCCAGGACCCCTGCCCAGACAGCCCTGCACTCAGTTACTTCTGTGTTGACGTGCTCAGAGCTGCCCCCTTGATCGGCGATGTAGTGGTTGTTCTCCTGCCCAATGTGATGGCTCCCTGAAACATAGCATTGCAATATGAAGTACTGCACAGGAAGTGGCATTGCAAGGTACACAGTAACTTGGTAAAACTTTCTCTTGGCACAATCGTGTCCCGCTGCCCCTGCTCTGGCCCATCTGCCACAGTCCCGCCATGCCCCCCCCCCCCCCCACATAAGCCCCATACATTTGTAACAGATTTGCTCCATCCATCCCATCACCATCAATACGTTAACTCCCCCCTTTAGCCATCCAATCCCTGTCCCCTCAGCTCTGCCCCATCCAGCCCAGCAAGGGCAAGCAGCCTTTATTAGTTTGCACTTGGAAATCTCCAGCCCCTCCACCAGTGTGTTTATTTCTAACTAGACACCCCCTGCGTCAGCCCCATGGCCAGACATTCACCTCTCACCACATACCTTTAAATGGACCTTTCCAACAATTGTTTGAGTACCCCGGACCTAGCGAATGGTAGTCTAAATCCAAAAATGTGCGTTGAAAGTTGTATGCTGACTGGGTACACTTCCTGACTTAGAACTGAGGTCAGTTAGCAGTTTTCGCGAGCCATTGCACCTATCTAAACTTGCGTGTCTTTGAACAAATGTCCCCATTGCTCTAGAGTTGATTAATATTACAAATAGAGGTTTATTTGATTACCTATCCCAAAAATGGTTATGTGTGTGTTTACGTGGTTTGTTTTTCTCTTCTTCAGCCCAGCATGATCCCTCAGCAAGGGTAAACTCACCCCCCAGTTTGGTTATGCCTACCAGGTCCGTACAGCATAGGAGCCCAGATCAGAGATTTCCGGTAAGTTAATTTAGTACCATAAATACTACCAAGTGCTTAAGAATGTGTTAAACTGTTGGAATCCCAAATTTGGACGCCAACTTACACTTTTTTTTTTATATGTCCCTACAGACCCGCACACTCATGGAAGAGATCCAGGACATGGAGGAAGATGATGATGTCTCCATGCAGGGCACGTCGGATGACCTCCCCCTGGGTCCCAATTTGGAACTGCTCCATAATGTTTCTCTGGCCAATCCTCAGCAGCAGAGTGAATCTCCATCCATTGTGCATGCACATGGACACTACAGTCCCCAGTGTTCACTCTGCTGCTGAGGATTTGCAAAGCAGGCCTGTTGCTGTTGAGGGGACGACACCACGCGGCAGGGCACGCCCAAGAGCCAGGGTAATTGTGCGGCGGACTCCATTACGCCGCCCCACAATTTCCCAGGGGAGGCAGAGTGCCCTGCTTCAATTATGGACCCAACAAAGGGACTCTTATGAGGCACAGCTCGTTACAGAGCGTGAGCAAAGGCATGCCGACATGGTCAACATCCATACCAGTCTACAGGGCATCCTCGCGGAGTTGCGTACCCTCAACAGCAACGTGGTCAATGCAAGTAATGGCATCCAGTCAGCCATGGCTGAGATGACCAATATGCAGAGAAACATTGTGGAGCAGTTTCAAATTCACAATGCTGCCATGGCCCAGGCTAGGTCCCATTCACATGGACCTCCACCTGGACCTCCCCCTGGGTATTATGGGCAGCCACCCTATTAAGCCATGGGTGTGTGGGACATCTTTTCTCTTAACCCCCACTGTATTTACTTGTCCTTTGAGGTTTCAAACAATCCATTTTGTGTTGCTCATGCAGGTTGTGTTTTGTATTTGCTCCCATATAGCTCCTTAGAGTAATGCTTAAGGCCACTAGCCAATGCCATAGGTCTATGTGGAGGGTATCTGGCCACTTATGGCTTTAAATATGTATTTGGTTGGTGCTCCTCCTGTTTGCAGACATGTTTGTGTGACATTATGGCCATGCCCAAATATCCCTGGGCACAGGCAATATTAATGACTGGACTAGGCTGGCCTTTGGACTGGGTGTCCTTGTTTGGTTGTGCCACTCACTTCCAGGTGTAGATGTGCTCGATGTTTTTTTTGTAATGTTATCCATTTGTAACCACAGATGTATGTGGAATGTTTTCTGTTAAGCACTATAAGTTTTAATTTTCTAAGTAAAAAAAAAATCTCACTTACAATACTTGTGGCGTTTTTAGTGGGAACACATTTTAAACAGCTTGGGCTAAACCAGATAATTTTGGTTTGAAGAGGTGTAACAATGCAAATCTAAAGCTAAGGAAACTACATGAAATACATTAGGCAACAATTAAGGTCAAAGTGTTTTACTTTGAGGTAATGCCACATTACGGCAAAACAACATATTTAACAAAAAGGATAACACAGACACACAGAATGTGGAGACAGGAAAAAAAAATTAAGTAAAATGCTGCAAGATCAGGTTGCCTCTAACTGATTGGCCAGACTCACTGGGTGGCCCCACAAAATTCTCGACATCATCCTCTACGGCTGAAGAGGGCAGGCTATCCACATAACGTGGGACACGTTCCAGGATGGCAAAATTGTGCAAAACAGCACATGCCATGATAATGTCGATCACTTTCTTGGGATCATATTGCAGGGCGCCCCCAGTATGGTCAAGGCAACGAAAACGTGTCTTCAGCAGCCCAAAGGCCCTCTCCACAACAGCCCGGGTCTTGCGATGCGCACGGTTGTACGCTTCCTGAGAGGCATCCTGGGGCCGCAGCACAGGCGTCATGAGCCAGGGTAGAAGTGGGTACCCGGAATCACCTTAAACAGAGAATTAAATGTAATCAAAATTAAAAAGGCAACACAACAAACACCAAAAATTTAACATATATCATAATGATGTAAGGTAAGTAAAAAAAAAACAGGGCACATTAGACAAATAAATCTTTCCACTAATGTATTACCTAATTAAAAATGGCACTTCAATATACCAATTAATTAACAAACATCTGCACGCCCAAGGGTATTTGGAATTTAAATATATTTTTAGTTTTCAGACATGTTACAATTAGGATGCTGCTGAGGGGCTATCCACATTTATATGGAAACTACAATGTATGCAGTTTAAGTCCACTTTGACATTTAAAGACCAATAGTACAAAAGGAGCCAAAGCTCAAAGATCCTTGGGTATAAACTCACAACCAATATATTTAGGGACATGGAACTTACAGACATCCTAACTAAAGGGAAAACATTCTGAAGGACAAAGCGAGGCAAGCATTTTTTTTGGAAGTTCATAATATATGACCCAAGAAAAAGGCAGTTTGAGGCTTATGTAAAGAATTCAAATACTAACATATCAACAAATACAAGATTAATGCAACATTTAATAGCACACAAATAGGACACACTTACCAAGCAGCCATGCCCCCGAAAATTCACCTGCCTCAAATCTCCGAAACAACCCAGATCGCCTGAGGATATAGGAGTCGTGGGACGATCCTGGGTAGCCGGCAAGGACACTCATAAAACGCATGTCCGGACCAACCACGGCCTGGACATTAAGGGAGTGTCCCATTTTACGATTCCTTAAGGCAAAAACATACAAAAAGGGTAATTGATATTTGACCCCAAATAAAAAATTAACCACAAAAAATGTCTGCACTCTATTGGGAAATACTAATGAAAAG
This sequence comes from Gastrophryne carolinensis, assembly GCA_027917425.1. NCBI lineage: Eukaryota > Metazoa > Chordata > Amphibia > Anura > Microhylidae > Gastrophryne > Gastrophryne carolinensis. The sequence goes on from CM051234.1 coordinate 30,247,671, forward strand.
CCTAGATAAAGCAGCTACACAAATGAGGGATAAACAAATATGCTGCCGCAAAGGCAAACAGGTTACATTACACGTTGGCCAACATAATAACCAATCTCAATACCTATATATATACTCGTCGGCAGCCCTAGGTACGAGTGCCACATGTGTGCAGTCAATAGCACCAATAACGTTGGGCATGTCGGCCACATTATAAAACCCAAGCTTAATGGCGTTTCTGGCTGCCATATCATCCGGAAAATAAATATATTTTGGAGTTATGGCAGCCATGCCTTCCAAAAATTTAGAGAGTGCGCGGCTCAGCGTAGGCTGGGACATCCCCACGGAGAGGGCACCCAGCCTCTGGAACGAGCCGTTCGCCAAAAATTGCAGGCAGCCAAGCATCTTGGTCATACCTGAAATTGCATGCCCCTTCCTTGTGGTGCGGGCTAACCATGGCCGCAGCTCACTATATAACTTATGGAGGGAAGCGCGATTAAGCCTGGTCAGCTCGAACAGCTCAACATCATTCATGCTATCGATGTTCATGCGACGACGCAGGGGCAATCTGCTCTCAGACATCTCGATCAACTCAATGCCAAAAAGCATAAGCCCTTGATGTGCCACAAACTCGCTCCGCTCCATCCTACTCCCGAGGCCAAATAGCTGCCGGCAAACATTTCGTAAAGCAGCTCTTTAATGGGCTTCCAAACAATTAGCAATCACCTCTCTGAATTGGTCGCAAGCCCATGTGAAGGACGTAAAAAATAGGATCGGACGCAAATAATACGATTTGGACGGGAAAAACACACGAACTAACGCAAATTATACGATTCTCGTACGAAATGCGTATGTTCATATACGTCTATGCGCGAACGATCATGCGAATACGAAATGGCCAAAAAAACAAGAAAAAATGACAAACACCCACCCAAACTTACGATTCTCGATACGAAATCAATTAACTTTGGCTCTTTGAATCGAGGGGAATGTCTGCATGCAGCGAGTGCATTTGCCTAAAGGCCTACACCCTCTTTTTTGGCACATTAAGGCCCTGAAAATGAGAGATACAGTATTCACCGGAACGTCTCCGGTGTATAGTAAAGTGGTAGGGTACCAAGAGAAAGGAGCAGGAGATGGAAGACTAGAGATAGATTTAAAAGAAGGGGAGTACAGCTAGCAGAATGAATAAAAGAGAGTAAGAAATCACTAAATAAAGAAGGGCTACTGCCCTTCAAGCCACAGGGACATGTACCTATTGTGCTATTAGCTATATAATAAACAAGAGTTGCAATATACGGCCAGAAAGATCAGGGTGTAACAGCAAAGGGTCTACATTTATTTTAATTATGTGTGGCCAGAGGCTAGGGCAGAGGGAAAAGGGGACGGGGGAGCCACAGACCAAAGTCAGCAGGGGCCACCAGACAGCATCTGGCCGCTAGACCTAAGGCACTCTCCCAACCCCTGTGTGTCAACAGAGAATGGCTCACAGGGAATAAATGACAGGAAAAAGTATACATCAACTGGTCAAGGAGGATGCCACAGCTTTTTTGCAAAGAAGTCTACCCGAGGACTCTTGATAGGAGTGGAATGCTTGAGTTTAGGTCCACGCTCTAATGGTTGCTTAATTGTAGTAGAGTGTCCTGGTCACAAGAGGCATCTGGAATGAGGCTGATAGAAATGAGAAGATCCATTATTATTATTATTATTGTTTACTTAGCGCCAACATCTTCCGTAGTCTCATGTAGAGTTGCTGCTGAGAAGGATTCACCCTCATATTTAAAAGTGAGTTTAAAATGGAACCCCCATCTAAAAAGAATTTGGCTATTTTTTAGAATCTTTAAAAGAGGCTTGAGTTCTCTTCTTGCTACCTGTAGCACCAGGCCGGAAAATAGCTGGTAGCTTTTGAAAGGTTAGACTGCGGCGGTCATGAGCTGAGACCATGAGCATCTCCTTGGATTTAAATAAATGCATTTTAGTTATAACATCACTTGGAGGGCCACCCACCTGCCTACTGAGCAGTTCCCGGTGAATCCTTTCGAATTCAAGCTGCGCAGCTGGAATCTAAGAGGAGGAGTTCCTGGTAGAGGGCCATTATTGTGCCCTGTAGATCTAGTATTCAGGCTAATAAAGGTCACCATATTGTGCGTCCATCCGGAACCATTTTTCAAGAGCAGTTTGCAACAGTGCACCAAACATAACAAGCATAGGATTTTGTAGCTGAGCATTTACTTCATAAGGGGGCGTGGTTTCTATGAGAGGTTCGTCAATCGGGCTGCAGCCGCTAGCAAAATATCCAGCACACATGGGAGTTACGTTACGTCGCTGGGGAACTGTCTGCGTAACTAAATACAAGGGACTGTGTTACAAAATGTGTCCATCAGTTGCTGACCCCAGAAAAAGAGGAAAGAGGACAAGATTTGCTTGCCAGAGAGTCAAAATAGACCTTCAGATAACTATAATGTAAGCCTGTAATTCTTGCCATTGTCTGTCACCATGGTTCCCATTTGCATGGGAACCATGATTTGATTTCTTGGTTAATACATTTTAGTAGTTCCTTCCCTGTGTGACTCCGTTCGACAAGGCAAACCATGCGAAGAACAGCATGAAACTGCCGTGCCCTGCACACATGGTTGCTGGAGGGGCACTGACACTTGGCCGTGCAGTGGAGGCTTAGGAGATGGCCGAGGATGAGGAGGCCGAGTCTCACACTGTCATAGCCACAATGGCCTGGGAGCGTCAAGGCCGAAGCAGCGTTACCTGTCCAAGTTGCTATTGTGGCTGTGTAGGAACAACATTCAACCAGTGGGCCGTAAAGGACATGTATTGTCTCAGACCGTAGTTACAGCTCTAGATGTCGGCGCTGCCGTGCACTTTGGTACACACTGACAGGCTCAAGGACTGGCCCACCTTCTGTTCAACAAATTTGTGCAGGGCTGGTACTGCCTTCTTCGCAAAGAAATAATGGCTTGGGACTCTCCACCTTGGCTCGGCACAAGCCATCAGTTTTCTGAAAGGTGCAGAGTCCATCACCTGAAAAGGGAGGGACTGCAGCACCAACAAATTGGACAGGAGCACATTTAGCTTCTGCGCCGTAGGATGAGCATACTGTTGTCTCTTGGACATGGCTTTGCTGATGGATTGCTGGCAGAATGACTGACTTGTAGTAGGAGAAGCAGGAGCATCTGGAGCGACAGAAGATAGGTATGACACACAGCTACCTTCGGCTGAGGTGCTGGAGCCTTGGCTGGCTGAAACTGGGAGCAGCGTGCCACTGGGGTATGCAGCAGGCTGGACCACCACTTCGGTGCCTTGGTTCTCCCAGGATGCTTTATGGTTATGCTGCATATGTTGCCGCAGGGCCGTGGTGCCAACATTGGGGCCCTGGCCACGCTTCACCTTCTGCCTTTAAATCTTGCATTTGGCCATGTTAATCTCCTGCAGATACTTGATGAAAAACTGCCACACTGCCGAGTAGCTGATTTTCCCACCAACAGCCTGCACTAATTCTCTGCTACTGCCGTCGACTCCAAGAACCCCTGTTCCACTGCCTCCAGGAAAAGTAGCCTGCCGAGCAGCAGGTGGTCTACCCTGGGCCAACCACGTTTGGCTCCAGTACAAATAAATGGGAAGACTCACTCTCCAGCTGTAGCAGATAGTAGGAAATCGGGTGCCTGACCTGGTTAGTCCACAACCATGATAAATCCGAAAAATAATGATGCTGGTCTGCACTCCCCTAAAACATGCATTTATTATTAAAAAAAAAAGGGACACGGTCATGCCCGAAGAGCGTTTGATTTTATTCCTGCATTTGCACTGATGGGCTGCTTTTAACGATTTTTGATAATAAATGGATGTTTTATGGGAGTGCAGACTGGCATCATTATTTTTCATGTTTGGCTCCAGACTTTCCAATTCTGCCACCATGCTGACTGCCAATCATACTACCACCTTGCTGCCTCAGCTGCTGACTCATGGGCAACCTGCGAACCTCTTCCTCTGATGATGATGAAGCCCCTTCTGCACCCAGCTCCCAAGTGCAATCGGCTTCATCATCATTGAGTTGTGTCTGCACGTCACTGATGTGCTCATTGGGTTCGTCAATGGTGTCTGCTGCAGGAGCCGGAACGCTCGCAACACCACCTCCCACGCTACTCTCCTCATCAGTACTTTGGCCACCTAGCGAAGGAAGCAGCGGATGTCTCTTCCACTTCTTGGCTGGGCAGTAGCTGCTGACTGTCCTCTATGAGATGTCCTCCCTGAATAGTGGAGCTGAGGTGTGGGAATGGCACAGGACAGAGGCAATGGGATGACAGGGACTGCTTCCGGGCCATGCCAACTGAGGGTTGTGTCCAGGGAACCTACTCACTGTTGACTGGGGGTGTCAGAGGTCACTTGTGATGAAGTGGATGACCACATTAGCCAATAGATGACGGCAGATGCGGTGCTGGTTGAGAACCGAACACTAGCTGATACCGGGAGATTAGGCCTCTCACTGTGACTCCTGCTGCCACTCACCCCTAGTCTGCTAGGACCTCTGCCTGATGAATCCAGGCCTCTGCCACTCCTCTGTGCACATCCTGGGACTTCTCTGCCTGACATACTTACTGCGTGTAGGAGAAAAATAAAAAATGACACTATACTAAAAACAGAATTTTTGGAACAGCAGCAGGTGTAGAAAAACAAGAGCAAAAAAAGGTAGGTGTTTGTGATCTGTAATACTAACTAAGCTTGCAAGGCCTGGGCATGAAACGCAAACACACTGTCAGATGATCTTAAATGGGATGCCCCTGGTCAGAGTTAAATTCTCTACAGCAAGTTTTAAAACATGGTTTTGGTAGAAAAGCAGGAACACCATAGGCAGGTGCTCTAGATAAAACCAAATTTAATCACACTGTCAGATGGCCTTAAATGGGATGCCCCTGGTCAGAGCGAATGCACTACAGCAAGCTTTAAAATGTGGCTTTGGTAGAAAAGCAAGAGCCCTATAGGCAGGTGCTCTAGATAAAAACAAATGCAGACACACTGTCAGATGGCCTTAAATGGGATGCCGCTGGTCAGAGTTAAATGCACTACAGCAAGTTTTAAAACGTGGTTTTGTTAGAAAAGTAGGAGCCCTATAGACAGGTGCTCTAGATAAAAACAAATACAAAAGCAATGTCAGATGGCCTTAAATGGGATGCTCCTGGTCAGAGGTAAATGCCTACAGCAAGTTTTAAAATGTGGTTTTGGTAGAAAAGCACGAGCCCGATAGGCATGAGCTTTAGCTAAAATCAAATGCAAACACACTGTAAGATGGCCTTAAATGGGATGCCCCTAGTCAGAGTTAAATGCACTACAGCAAGTTTTAAAACATGGTTCTGGTAGAAAACCTGGAGCATTATAGGCAGGTGCTCTTGCTAAAAATAAATGCAAACACACTTTCAGATGTACTTAAATGGGATGCCCTTGGTCAGAGTTAAATGCACTACAGCAAGCTTTAAAACGTGGTTTTGGTAGAAAAGCAAGAGCAATAAAGGCAGATGAACTAGCTAAAACACATACAAACACGCTGTCAAGAGGATTAAAATGGGATGCTCCTTGTCAGAGGTAAATGCACTCCAGCAGGTTTTAAAACGTGGTTTTGTTAGAAAAGTAGGAGCACTATAAGCAGATGCTCTTGCTAAAAACAAATGCAAACACACTCTCATATGGCCTTAAATGGTATGCCATGGGTAAGAGTTAAATGCCCTACAGCAAGCTTTAAAACATTGTTTTGGTAGAAAAGAAGGAGACCTATAGGCAGGTGGGTGTTATCTGTTACACTAACTAGGCTTGCAAGGCCTGGGCATAAAACCAAATGCAAACACACCGTCAGATGGCCTTAAATGGGATGTCCCTGGTCAGAGTCAAATGCACTACAGCAGGTTTTAAAACCTGGTTTTGGTAGAAAAGCAGGAGCACTATAGGTGCTCTTGCTAAAAACAAATGCAAACACACTCTCATATGGCCTTAGATAGCATGCCATGGGTAAGAGTTAAATGCACTACAGCAAGCATTAAAACGTGGTTTTGAAAAAAAAAAGAGCCCTATAGGCAGGTGGTTGTTATCTGTAACACTAACTAAGCTTGCAAGTTGCAAGGCCTGGGCATAAAACCAAATGCAAAGAAACTGTCATATGGCCTTAAATGGGATACCTCTGGTCCAATTTATATGCAATGCAGCAAGCTTTTGGTAGAAAAGCAAGCACACTATAGGCAGGTGCTCTAGCTAAAAGCAAATTCAAACACACTGTCAGGTGGCTTCAAATGGGATGCTCCTGGTCAGAGTTAAATGCACTACAGCTAGCTTTAAAACATGGTTTTGCTAGAAAAGCAAGAGCCCTATAGACTGGTGCGTGTGATCTGTAATACTATCTAAGCATGCAAGGCCTGCGGATAAAACCAAATGCAAACACACTGCCAGATGGCCTAAAAACAGGATGCCCCTGGTCAGAGTTAAATGCATTACAACAAGCTTTAAAACATGCTTTTGGTAGAAAAGCAAGAGCCCCATAAGCAGGTGGGTGCGATCTGTAACACTAACTAGGCTTGCAAGGGCTGGGCATAAGGCCAAATGCAAACACACTGTCAGATGGCCTAAACAGGATGCCCCTGGTCAAAGTTAAATGCTCTACAGCAAGTTTTAAAATGTGTTTTGGTTAAAAAGCCACAGCAATATAGGAAGGTGCTCTTGCTAAAAACAAATGTCAGATGGCCGAAAAATTGGATGCCCCTTGGCAGAGTTAAATGCACTATAGTAAGCTCTAGAACGTGGTTTTGGTAGAAAAGCAAGAGCCCTATAGGCAGGTGCTCTAGCTAAAAACAAATGCAAACACACTGTAAGAATGCCTTGAATGGGATGCCCCTGGTCAGAGCTAAATATACTACAACAAGCGTTAAAACATGGCTTTGGTAGAAAGCAGGAGTCCTATAGGCAGGTGTGTGTGATCTGTAACACTAGCTTGCCAGACAGAGACTGCCATTTGGAAGGGAGGTATTGCTTTGTATACATAAGATTGTTTAAAGCTAGTACAGGAGCTTTTGCGAGTTCGGTTGTATTTTCAAGTGAGGTTGTACTGGTAGAAAACAGGAGCACTGTAGGGAGGTGCTCTTGCTAAAAACAAATGCAAACACACTGTCAGATTGCCTTAAAATAGGATCCCCCTTGCCCAGCCGGACCTGGAGAACGCGGCCAAAAGCATCTTCAACACAATCCTGGGCTCCCCCCCCGCGAGCGACATCATTATCGACAGGATCCACCGTGCCCTCGGTCCCAGATCAACAGACCCGCAGCGACCTAGAGACGTGATCTGCAGGATCCACTACTACAAGTCCAAAGAGGACATCCTGAGAAAGGCATGGGACAAAGGTCCAATCAGATTTGAAAGCTCTTCGGTGGCGGTTCTCCCTGACCTCTCTTCCAGGACTCTCCAGATGAGGCGAGTGATGAAACCCTTACTGGAGGTGATCCAGCGCCAGGGGGCCTCCTATCGATGGGGGTTCCCATTCCACCTTATTGTTCGTCGAAATGGAAGATCCTTTGCCTTGAAAACAGCCGACCAACTCCCACATCTTTTTGCATTCCTGGATACTGACCCAGTTCGGGTCCCGGACTGGCTCGCGCCGACTCTGGAGCTCCAGCGTGATGGGGCGGGGGGTCCGCGCGGGCCGCTCAGAGGGGCGAGGAGGGCTCTGAGACGCAGGGAGCCCCAACCCGTCAACAGAGCTTAATTGAAGATGGACGGTTCCGGGGTTGTGGCCTTCCCTGGTCGCCCCCCCCCCCCCCCGGGGTTGTCCCCCGTTTTTGTCCCATAAAGAAGAAGTGGATCAATGCACCAGCTCAGATGGGCGATCGTCAGCCGCCCCCCCCCCCCCCCCCGCGGGCCCTATGGGGTCTTTTTCTCTGGCCTCCCCCCCTCGGGGGATGGCCACACCACGAGTGGGTACGGAGTCCCGGAGGGATGGGGGTGGAGACCTTCAGAGACTCAAGAGGACACAGGTGGTGTGACGGGTGGCCGGGGTCGATGGGGGGCCCGACCCGTTTCTACAAGGTTATTTAGTACATGGGGCCTTCGGGTCTCGGGCCCGGCGACGGGCCTGGGTGCGGCCACTGGGGTGGGTGCCTCGCATGGGGGGGATCGCGACCCTCTGCCCGGCCCCCGGGCCCCGGCCTGTGGGGGGCGCGGGTGGCTGGACGGGAAGCGCTTCCTCGGTGTGCCGGACGGATGCCGCGATCTGGCCGTCCTCGGGCGCGCTCCCCCGCGTGGGTGGCGCCCACAGGTTGAAAAACATTAAAACGTATGAGGTTGAAATGTTGTTTGCACTTGTTCCGGGGCTGCTGTGCAGCCCGGGAAAATGTTCAGGTTAATTGATGGTTCTGTGTGTCTTCTGGGCTCGGGGCCCGGTTTGCCCCTGGCTGATGGGAGTGCTTGGCCGCCATTCGCTCTCCCGCTCACCTCGGTGGGGGGGGGGCGGGGGATGGGGGCCCGGACTCGGGTGCGGCGGCTCGCGGGGCTCCCCCCCGTGTCCGTGCCTGGCGACCCCGGATGCCTGCTTTGGGCCTCACGCCCACGAGACACCATAATTATACATTGTTGTTTGTGCCTTACATAGCGATATAAGTATGTACTTTTTCTTTTGTCTGTGTATGATGCGTAAAGACTTTTCAGGGTGTGCATCTCCTACGCCTATGCTGTTCTCGGCTTACACTTCCCCAAATTAGGTGTCCCTGGTTGGGTCTTGCGCCATTCCTTTTGGCGTTGCCCTAAACAGGGAAACGAGGGTGCTCGCGGTTCGTGTGTTCCGCAGGGCCCCCCGCAATAGAGTTTCCCGCGGCGGCTCCTAACCCCGGTGCCCCCGCTATTTTGATTAACCCCTTCCCGCATAGCAATTTTCCTAAAGTTTCCCTTCCCCTTCCCGGCCTGATCGCTTGTTAATACCCCGCCCCTTTCCTCCTTGCCCTAACTGCACCGCCCTCTGCCTTTCCCTCCCTTCATTCGCTCCAACCCCATCGACCCTACTTCCCTAAACATACCCTGGGCCTTACCTTCCCCCCCTTGCCGCCGGATCGCCCGCTTCCACCTCCCATCCCCCAACGGGTCATACACCTAGTGTCTGCACTTGTGATTGGGGCTCGGGCCGGCTCCCGGTCCGGCGCCTCTCGCCTGGGATGGCTAAGCTGACGGTCTGCTCTCTGAACATTAAAGGATTCAATGTACCAGAAAAGCGCTCCAAGGTCCTATACGATCTGCATAAGCAAAGAGTGGGCATACTTCTTCTTCAAGAGACCCACTTTCAAGAGAATAATGTGCCCAACATGCATCACAGATACTTTACATCATGGTACCACAGTACCAACCCGCAAAGCAAATCACGAGGTGTGTCAATAGCACTCCACAAATCCCTGCCATATACGGAGGTGGACCACCTTGCAGACCCCGAGGGGAGGTTCGTCTTTCTCAAGATACAGCTACATCAGAAAACCTACACAGTGGCGAATATGTATTTACCGAACTACGGCCAGGCCGCGACGCTCCAGAAGTATCTCAGGAAATTGGAGGAGTTCGCTGACGGAATACTGATTCTTGGAGGAGACTTCAATCTCGCGTTGAACCCCTCCTTGGATTCCTCGTCTGGGAGGAGTTCGGTGCCCTTGGGGAAACTGCAGTCCCTGCGGAAGGCGCTGCACGGCATGCGGCTGATGGATATGTGGAGGTTGGAGCATGGACAGACCAAGGACTACACGTACTTCTCACCCATGCACGGATCGTATAGTCGGATCGACTACATACTCCTAAGCCATCATGCCCTGCAATGGCACCCCGAGTCCCGCATTGGCCCTTTTCTGTGGTCGGACCATGCGCCGGTCTTTGTATCGTTTACTCTGCCAAACGCAACACCGGGATGCTGGAACTGGCGCCTCAATGACAATCTCCTGAATGATAAGGTCTGTATGGACAGAGTGAGGGAGGCCATCAGTAATTTTGCAGCGGACCACAGACGGGACGATTGTGCGCCAGTAATTCAGTGGGAGGCATTGAAATGTGTCCTAAGGGGTGTCTTTATCCAAGAGGGCGCAAGGGCGAAACGCGAGAAAGCGACTCTGATTACCCAGACTCTGCAAACCATCTGTGATCTGGAGTCTAGACACAAGCAAGATCCCACGCCGGACCTGCTCGCAGAGCTCTCACTCCACAGAAGTAAACTGCTTAAACTTTACGATCAAGCTCATCTTAGGTACAGAGACAGGCGACGGGCCACAATGTACGAGCACGCTAATAAGTGTGGGAAGCTTTTAGCCAGGTCACTTCACGGTAGGTCGGCAACAACATTCATCCCAAGCATCAGTTCAGGAAGAGGAAAGCACGTCTCTAACCCAGCTAAGATCCCGGAGGTGTTTAGAAGCTTTTACAGCAGCCTATATAACCTCCAACCGGACCTCACCTGTGCTTCGGCCGCAGCGTTGGAGACTAACATAAACAATTATATGGCAGAGACGCCACTTCCGACAATCCCGGAAGAGTCCGCAGCAGAATTGGAGGTGCCCTTTTCGGAGTCGGAGGTCCTGAGGGCCATAAAGGAGGCCCCTGCGGGGAAGAGCCCGGGTCCCGACGGCTTTACGCCGAGATTTTTCAAGGTTTTGGCCCCTCAACTGGCCCCTTGGTTGACGAGGGCCTTCAATCACATAGGAGCAGACAGCCCTTTCCCAAAACAGGCCCTGGAAGCCACAATTACCGTGATCCCTAAACCAGACAAGGACCCCTCGGTGTGTGGTAGCTATAGGCCCATCTCCCTGCTTAATGTCGACTTGAAATTTTACGCAAAAGTTATAGCCACCAGAATCAAACCTTTGATCCCCCAAGTGATACATTTGGACCAAGTAGGATTTGTCCCCGGCCGCGAAGCCAGGGACAACACCAATAAACTGCTAAACCTCATTGCCCATGTACACAAGAACGGCATGCCGGCATGTGTGTTATCCTGTGACGCCGAGAAGGCGTTTGACAGGGTGAGCTGGCGCTTCCTCAGGGCAACTCTCTCCCAGATTGGCTTGGGCCCTACTCTCACCTCCAAGATCATGGCACTGTATCAGGAACCCTCGGCTCGTGTCAGAACTAATGGGGTATTCTCGAGTCCCTTCACGATCAGGAACGGCACGCGACAAGGCTGCCCGCTCTCACCCCTGCTATATATCTTAACAATGGAGCACCTGGCGATAGCCATCAGGAACAACCCGGACATTAAGGGGATTGAGTGTAAGGGTAGACAATACAAGGCCTCGATTTTTGCAGACGACCTGCTCCTTCACCTAACATCCCCGGCTGTATCTTTCCCGGCGGTTCTGAGGGAGTTTGAGCGGTTCGGCCAGTTGTCCAACTTTCGCATTAATTACGCAAAGTCAGAGGCGTTGAATCTTACTCTGTCGCGGCCCCTGGTGGAGAGGCTCCAGAGCAGTTTCCCATTTAGGTGGCAACCCACAGCGATAAGGTACCTTGGGGTCCTCATCCCATCCGACTTGAAGAACCTCTACGAGCTAAACTTTAAGGTTTTACAGGCTAAGGTTCGCCAGGACCTTTCAAAATATGATAGAGGCCGATATTCGTGGTTTGGAAGGATCAACATCTTGAAAATGGATATACTCCCTCGGTTTCTGTACCTCTTCCAAACCATGCCGATCACGCTTCCCAGACAATTCTTCAAATCAGTTCAGGCGGAATTCCTGAGATTCATTTGGGGCTCGCGGAAGCCACGCATCAGATTTAATATATTGGCCAGACCAAAGAACGCGGGAGGAACCGGAGCCCCGGACTTAAGACTTTATCACTCAGCGGCGGTCATTACAAGGATGGCGGACTGGACGTATAGGAGAGGGGACAAGCTCTGGGTACAAATGGAGCGAGATATCCTGGGGTTCAACCCATGCTCCCTCCCGTGGGTATCCACCGCGAGAGATGCCAGCAGAAAAGGGTACCCATTCCTGACCCGGCATTTCCTTTCTTGCTGGGACAGACTACAAAGGCAGGAGGAGCTGGTAACTAGACCCGGACCTCTCACCCCGCTGTTTAATAACCCGGAGTTCGTACCGGGACAGAATACCTCCCGATTTTTGATCTGGCGAGAGGTAGAGGATACGAGGTTACATGACATCTTGATGGGAGGGAGACTGCCCTCCCTAGCAGAAATGAGAGCTCAGAATAGAGGCGGCCACCTGTCCTGGCTACATCATTGGCAGCTTGAGGCGTTCCTAGCCTCAGGAGGGCGCATTAGCAATGCAACTCTACCCCTAAAGCCTCTGGAGAAATGCCTCACGCAGTTGCAGCCACTGGAACATGTGATCTCAGCTTTTTACAGTATATTGGTAGCCGCCAGGCATACCTCGAAGCTGGAGTTCATGTCCAGGTGGGAGAGGGACTTGGGGACGCCGTTTACCAGAGAGGAAACACTGAAGATATTTACTTTGACGCACAAGTTGGCAGGAGCCAGTTCAGCACAGGAAAAAAACTACAAGGTCCTCACAAGATGGTACAGGTGTCCAACGGACATTGCCACGTACTCATCCGGGGGATCGGACGCATGCTGGAGGTGTGGAGCGCCCCATGGAGGGATCTTGCACATTTGGTGGGACTGCGCCCCGATAAAGAAGCTCTGGGACACGGTTCTCAGGATTCATACGGAGGTGGAGGGTTCCGTGGTACCGAACACTCCGAGAGTCGCCCTGCTCTCCCTGATTCCTGGCTCGATGGCCAAGGCTAAGAAAGGAGTCCTTAAATATTTCCTGACGGCTGTCAGGTCAATAATCCCCAGGCATTGGAAGTCCCCCCTCCCGCCAAGTCTGGCGGAATGGTTTGCCGAAATGGATCACATCTTGAGGATGGAGGAGCTGGTGGCGGAGGGCAGAGAGGGATCAGAGGCGCATTGGACAACCTGGATGAATTGGATTAGATTCAGGGAGTCGAGCGAGGCGAAGGTCTTCTTGGCGATGGACGTGGGCTGAGACGATACACATTGCGGTCGGGATCGGGGCGATCCGTTGGCAGGGGGTCACTTTTGCTACACTACCCCCCTCCCCTGCCCGCCCCACACAAGCCCTTCTGTTGTCTCCCCATACCTCCCCTCATTCCTCCCACCTCTCCTTTCCCCCCCCTCATTCCTCCCACCTCTCCTTTTCCCCTCCCTCCACTCTTAAATTTTCTTTTTCTCTCTTCTTTTCCTCTTTTTCCTTGCCCTGGGATTTCCTCGCCGTTTTCTCTCTGTCACCCCTTGGGTGCATGAAGGGTCCCCTCTCCCCCCCCGCGTTTCATCCCGGCCCGCCTTCCCCGGTCTCCCCCCGATGGCTGCGGACGCCCTGCGGTGGGGTCACCCGGGGGGCCCCGGGCCCCATTGCCGTCCCGGCGGCCTGTGGGCTGGGTCTGGACTCTGGGGCCGGGTGCGGTGTGGTGGGGCGGGGGGTGCCCCCCCCAACGCGCCCAACAGTGCGCGCCCGGCGCTTCTTATGATAGCGTCTCAAACCTTACCACAAATGACGATTGGAGTACCTGCTTCCCGGAAACACTGACTCCCACCTTCGGCAGTATGAGATGCAAACACCGCATGCTGTTGGGTTGTAAGCAGTCTTATGGGGGTGGCTTGTCGGTGGCCGGGGGGTCGGGCAGTGCCCCAGCTGCGCCTGGTGGCGGGAGGGATACGAGGGCTCGGATTGACCCTTTACCTGCATTGCCTACCCTTATGTACCTGTACTGTTTCTTGTCTATGTATATTTTTTCTTGTTTCCCCTTTGAAAACTGAATAAACAAGAGATTAAACTAAAATAGGATCCCCCTTGGGGCACTACAGCAAGCCTAAAAAATTGGTTTTGGTAGAAAAGCATGAGCCCGATAGGCAGGAGTTCTAGCTAAAATCAAATGCAACAACTCTGTAAGATGGCCTTATACCTTATATAGGATGCCCCAGGTCAGAGTTAAATGCACTACAGCAAGTTTTAAAATGTGGTTTGGGTAGAAAAGCTGTAGCATTATAGGCAGGTGCTCTTGCTAAAAACAAAAGTAAACACACTCTCATATGGCCTTAAATAAAATCTCTTTCTTTTACTGTATTTGTCTCTCCCTGGCTCTATCTCTCCCTGGCTGTATCTGTCCCTGACCCGTTCTCAACGCAATTCCCGCGTTAGTAAGATGGCGGACACTTATATAGGGCTGTGACATCACTGGGGTGCCTGGCTGCTGATAGGCTGCATGTGATTCCCAGATTTCTTTGCCCCACGGGACGTGTCCTGACATGTGGATCCACCATTTTAGAAGGCCTGGACCACACTAAATGGAGTTTAAGGAAGTGATTCACACAATCCGTTACAAATTCAGATTTGTCAAATTCGATTCACTCATCCCTAGTTATGACTACTGCTGTATTTTGGGAGGTGGCAAGAGGAGGTTGTGGGCAAATAGGAGATTTTGAATGTGTTGAACATTTCTTTGGGATTCTGGGCCTGTTTGGATATGAGAGTAGTGAAATAGGCTTGTTTAACGTAGGAAGTGACATTCCTGGGTTCCTGAAATGCCTGTGTGTATAGCAGAAAGGACTGGATTTGTTTTTTACACCATTGCTGAATAGAGTGCAGTTTCAGTTTTACAATGTTCAATTTGAGCCATGTTTGTCAGTTTGTGTGCTGAGGATGGCTGTAGTTTTGGAGCGCAAAGACTGAGGTTAGTGTGTTGTGGTAGTGCAAGGTTTCAGAATTGAGTTGGTAAATGATGACAAGGTCACTATAGATCCAGCAAGAGTAGGTTTCTGTGAGGTGCAAAATTGGTAGGTTGTGATCAGAGGCAGTGAGAATGAAATTAAGTATGATAATAAGCAGTGGTTAGTGTAACGAAGGTCTCGAGCAGGAGTACTCCAACCCTTCTTGAGAGCCACATTCAGCACTAAGAGATGGTAAGGAGCCACATTTGATGTAAATAGACTGTAAAAGTCAAATAACCCTTACTGAACAGGAAATACCTGTTCAGTAAGGGTTCCAAATAACTGTGCTCCAGAGGCTGGTCCAAGAGTGTGCTCTATGGTGGATTTAGACTGCATGGCAGCAGGTAAGTGATAGTTGTTATTTTTAATTGCCTGGACAGTCC
Source organism: Gastrophryne carolinensis (assembly GCA_027917425.1). Classification (NCBI taxonomy): domain Eukaryota; kingdom Metazoa; phylum Chordata; class Amphibia; order Anura; family Microhylidae; genus Gastrophryne; species Gastrophryne carolinensis. The sequence goes on from CM051234.1 coordinate 30,262,789, forward strand.
TGTTAACATTGGGAGTGCCATAAAATACTTCCCCCCTCACAAGAAGATCCCCAGACCACAAAGAGTTTACTGTACATTGTAGAATAAGAATTACTGCACCAGCTACAGGCCGTGGACCCCTGGTTTAGATTATGGCTATCCTTGTGGTTGGGAAGTGAACCATTGTTTGAGATCAGAAAAGATAGGTATTATAAAGTGACCCATGATTATTGTAGGGGTGTCAGTGGAGAACACTTATAAGTGTTCTAAACAGAGAATTGGGAGAATGTAAAATTTTAGGGTATTATTTTGAACAAATAACTTAAAATTGGGACATACCACACGTTGCTATCTCTTTAATGGTCTTTGGTGATGGTGTCTTTGCTTTGAAGAGCTTTAAAGGACTTGGATACAGTCCTGTGAAGACATCAGAGTAATATTCATGGTAATTTGGGGCACTTTTAGTTAGGAATGAAATAGCTGAAATGAAGTATTGCAAAATTGATGTACATATCTAGGGATGAGCGAACCGGTTCGGACGAACCGGAATTCTCTCAGAATTTCAGGGAAAATTCGATTCTCCCACCATGCCGGCCGCTCTCAGGCGCCCTCTGATGACGCGTCCTCTGATGACGCATCCTCTGATGACAGCTGAGAGGCCGGCGCCGCTCTCAGCTGTCATCAGAGGACGCGTCATCAGAGGACGCGTCATCAGAGGGCACCTGAGAGCGGCGCCGGCCTCTACGCTCCGACCATGCAGGTAAGTGTTTGCTTTTTAAAAAAATGCCGGCATGGTGGGAGCGGGCAGGCCGGCTGCGCTGTCAGCGGGCCGGCTTCCGCCGCCCGCTGACAGCGTAGCCGGCCTGCCCGCTCCCACCATGCCGGCATTTTTTTTTTTCAGATGAGCGATTCGTGAAAGTTTGATTCGGGCGAACCCGAATTTCTGGGGGAAATTTGGCGAATCGCCCGAATCGAACTTTCAAGAAGTTCGCTCATCTCTATACATATCCAAAGGGGCTTTTATCCTGCTGATATTACTGTAGAAGATTTTTTTCTCAGTGAGATGCTTATCCATTTTCCACAGTATTAGGCCCAATCTTACTCCATTCTGAGCCCCGATCAAATACTTTAAAACAAATGTTGAATTATATTTTATTGCCTTATTTTTTTATAATAATCTGATTATTTATGTAATTTACATTTAGTATTGAAAGAGAGGAGGGTTAAAACATACATTTGCATAAGAAGACATAAATAAATAGCATAAATATAATTTATAACATAAATTATGTTTTGTATAGGTTCTGTACTAGTGGATAATCTTTAACTCAGTGTTACTGCTAAATATTAGTAACATAGTAACATATTTGTAGTATTTAGATTTTTCCCAGAATAGCATCTACATTTTTCAACTAGGGCCACTGATGCTCTGGAGCATCATGAACATCTTTTTTTGGCTTCTCATCTTCTTGTATGTTAATTAACATCTTTTATACAAGAACATAGACACCATAACTGAAAACTGTAGATGTAGTAAAGGAAGAAAGGTTGGTGGCTTAAGAGGGTGGCTTAAAAAACAATTTTGCCTTGGTGTTCATGTCTTTTCTCCTCAGTATAATGTAGCATTTAGGGATAAATATGCAACACATTACTCCTGCAGATGAAGTCAACGTAGCAAAAATCTCTACAATGACCACATTCTTCCCCTTAGTGCTCAGATAAGCCGGGATGGCTGAGACCCAAACACTGCAGAACACCAGCATGCTGAAGGTGATGTATTTGGCTTCATTAAAGATGTCCGGTAATGTCCTCACCATAAAAGCTAATATAAAACTCACAGTTGCCAGAAGTCCCATGTAGCCTAACATAAAGTAAAAAGCCAACACAGATCCTTCATTACAATAAACAACAATCTTCTCGGGAAATGAATAAATGTCAAAGTCCTGAAATGGAGGATTACTAGACAACCAAACAGTTCCAGCAAGAACCTGAATAGAAGAGCAGACGCCCATTACAGAATTTGGTAGTTTTGCTCCTACACATTTACTCCAGGAGCTGTTGGGTCTGGTGGCTTTGAATGAAATGCAAACCATGGTTGTTTTTGCCAAGACCGAAGACAAAGCGACTGTGAAGAAAACACCAAAGCAGATTTGGCGTAGTTTGCAGGATATATCTGATGGACGTCCAGTAAACAAGAAGACAGACAGTAAACTAAGCTTGAGTGAGATGAGGAGAATAAAGCTGAGGCTGCGATTATTAGCTTTTACTATAGGAGTGTCTCTAAACAAAATAAATATTCCATTGATAAATAAGGCACCAAGACAAAGTAATATTGAGGAGACAGAAGACAATAAAGCTACAATGTCATCATAAGAAACATATTCATGGAGCTTAGGAACACACTTATCTTTTGCTTTATTAGGCCACTCATTAGGGTCGATTCAAAGAAACATGTAACAGCTTTGATTTTGGTGCCGATCATCCTATTTTTCCCGTACGCTCGTGCGTTCGTATGAACTTGCGAGTGATTCTATAAACAAATACGTTTCTATCCTAAAATGTACGTCCGTTCGTATGGCAGTTCGGGAATCAGACCTATGTCAGTTTCCATCCTGAATTTTCCGTTTCATTTCTCAGGTTGCAACATTGGTTTTGCCCTTTTTCCTTTTTTGTCTGGACGTAAATCCTTCTGATCTTGCGCCTGCGCACTACAAACTTACCTCATTAAAGTGCATTCTAAATATTTGGTCTTTTATTTTTCTTTATTTCATTCATTTTGTAGTAACCAACCATTAATGAATACATTTGCATAAGTAAATCTTACTTTGTTTAATTTTTAGTTAACTTGCATTTTTTACTTGTGGATTTAATTTTAATATTTTGGCTTCAAATGGTACAACTTAAAATTTTGGGTGTGGTTACCCACACCCTCTACATACAGATTTGCTCTCAAAAATTAAAAAACACCCAGCAACTTCAGCATGTTATGAGCCTAGAAACAGCCAAGATGGCGGCTCAGGTATTCTCGGGCAGCCTGCAAACAGAAAGGGCCTTGTGACTGTGTTGCTCTGCATTCTTTGATTTCTGACCTTTCCGTGCCCCCAGCTCTGCTGTGTCTGTGCAAAATACAGCAGTAACCCACATCCTGCACTTTATCCCGCTCTCCTCTCCTCAGTAAGTGTGATGCATCTGACCAAAGATGTGCTTAAATAATTAAACAAAGCAAAGGTAAACAACTACACCAATAAATGCAATCTAAAAATATTATTCTAGTACATCAATTTAAAAATAAATAACAAAGGACATAAGTTTCTTTAATTAACGCAAATATATTGCAAAATAAAGGTTTACATGCAAAGGACTAATTAAGGTCCACATTAAAATGCTTTTATAAGGCATACATGAATCAGGTATGCATTGCTATACAATTTATGGCCTCGGCCATGCTGATACATGCAGTTCATTGGAGCTCAAGGCGCGCAGACTCCTCCACATAGCCAAAAAACCTGTTCAAGAACAGCAATCCGGCTGCTAAAAGGTGTCGGCAGTGGCTTTCTTTTAAAACGTATTTAGAGGTTGGAAAACTGCTCTCTGAATCACACGGAAACACATCCGATTATCCTAAGTTTTACGTTTTGATCCTAAGTTTTAGGATTTGATCCTAAGTTTTACGTTTTGATCCTAAAATTTAGGAACGAACTTCCGATGATTGTAAGAGCATATACGCATTCGTACGTAGGCTCGTGCGAGTCGGAAATGGCCCAAAAAACAGGAAAAAATGACTAACACCCACCCAAACTTACGATTCTCGATCCGAAATCAATTAACTTTTGCTCTTTGAATCGAGGGGATTGTCAGGGCATGTGTGACAGATTTCACTGTCTATAAAATAAGAAAAATAAAACTGGTGGCGAGAACATTTACCAGCCATAATACTAATTAACCAGCCTTCATTCTAATGCTATAAAATTAAGGACAAACAATAGGTATAAATACACTGCATTGCTGCTACATAAATAATACAAGTGTAGGTGGATGTTTTTACCATAAGAACTTGTAAATTCTCCTTCAGAACATGGAACACAATTATAACAGCAGATGTGAAGACTTTCTCCAGGAGCTTTTCGAAATCCTGGTTGACATGGTTCTGTGCACCGACCTCTTGGCATCTGGGTGGAATTAATTTTTTTTCAGTTGTTGTGTTATAGAGTAAAGATTACACAATTCACACACATTCTAAAAATGCATTTATACAAATAGGCACAGGTGCAGTTTGCCTGCTTTTTTAAACTTTCTGATGGCATGTGTTCTCCCCCTATATATCTGCAAGGTAGAAGACACTTAGGTACAACTGTATCAGCAACCAGTATTATGTATAAGGAAGTAGGGAAATGGCTAGGAATACAATGAGCTTCAATAGTAATTCTTGCTACAATGTAAAAAGCAGTAACAAGTTCACTATTTTAATTAGTAGCAAAAAAGTATGATTGACATTCATTGTATTCCTAGCTGGTGATTCTCATGCCATAAGAATATTTTTCATCTCTTACTAAATTGAGGCCAATGGATGAGGCTTTCCAGTCATGTTTTGGCAAACATTAGCTATTGTCAGTAGAAAAAAGTACAGTTAAAGTGGATCAAAACCCTTTGTGGCTGGGCATGGAATCTCAAAAACGATAGGGACGGCTGCTAACCTGCCCCCTGGGCATCCTATAGAGGGAGGTTACACTTTGTGAAACCCAGTCGCCACTGGTAAACTCACCTTTACCAGTGGCTCCCACAATGACGTGATCATCTGCCTTCATTTGCTTGCATCCCTGTAGCTGTGCGCACTCCTGCATCCAGCCTATCTGAATGGCTGGGCATGGGAGTGCGCATGCTGGAGAAGAGAGACAGAGATGCGGCCAGCATTTGGTGATCTTCCTATGTGATTTGGAGACCATTTGTCTTACTGCTTGTTTACTACATTTTCAAGAAAAACTGTTAGATGAAGCCGTGTCCCGCATCTTTCAAAATTACTTTAGCACTTTGGACTCTGAAGATAATGAGTTTTAGAAGAGCTGAAGGTGGACAAAACAGCTGCAGCAGATAAAATGTAAGAATTAAATGTTTTTCATGTTATACCAGATGGGGATTTAAAAGCCGTGTCTGGCTATAAAGAGGAGATAAAATAACTTCCACCATTACAAATAATCATATTTACTCACCCTATTATGCCTCCATAATATATTTGATGGTTTAATAACAAGCTGTTTATCTTCTGGTAATGATTAGAGATGAGCGAGTAGTATTCGACCGAGCCGGTATTCGATCGAATACTACGCTGTTCGTCATACTCGATTTCGATCGAGTACAGCGGCGATGGCGCACTCACAATTCGTTTCCCCTCCCACCTTCCCTGGCGCGTTTTTTACACCAATCACCATGCAGGGGGGGTGGGACAGGTCCTGGGAGGACGCTGGCATCGCGAGAACGGCGTCTACACGCATTGGCTGGAAAAACCATGTGACCTCGAATATACAAAACTCACCACTTCCTCTTCGTCAGCATTAGCAGCTTGAACTTAGTGAGGGACAGACGCTCACAGCAGGGAAAGACAGGCTGTCGCTGGCAGGGCCCCAGAAGCTTGGAATCTCGCATTTACCACCATCTATACCAGCTACCAGAAGACAAGAGAGTCATTAAGAGCCCTTATTAGGGCTACTATGCTGAACGGTATATGGCTCATATGTAGGCAGGCAGGGCCCCAGAAGCTCAGAATCTCGCATTTACCACCATATATACCAGCTACCAGAAGACAAGAGAGTCATTAAGAGCCCTTATTAGGGCTACTACGCTGAACAGTATATAGCTCATATGTAGGCAGGCAGGGCCCCAGAAGCTCAGAATCTCGCATTTACCACCATATATACCAGCTACCAGAAGACAAGAGAGTCATTAAGAGCCCTTATTAGGGCTACTATGCTGAACAGTATATAGCTCATATCCTATGTAGTCAGGCAGGGCCCTAGAAGCTCAGAATCTCGCATTTACCACCATATATACCAGCTACCAGAAGACAAGAGAGTCCTTAATCCCTTATTAGTGCTGCTATGTTGAACAGTATATAGCTCATATCCTATGTAGTCAGGCAGGGCCCTAGAAGCTCAGAATCTCGCATTTACCACCATATATACCAGCTACCAGAAGACAAGAGAGTCCTTAATCCCTTATTAGTGCTGCTATGTTGAACAGTATATAGCTCATATCCTATGTAGTCAGGCAGGGCCCTAGAAGCTCAGAATCTCGCATTTACCACCATATATACCAGCTACCAGAAGACAAGAGAGTCCTTAATCCCTTATTAGTGCTGCTATGTTGAACAGTATATAGCTCATATCCTATGTAGTCAGGCAGGGCCCTAGAAGCTCAGAATCTCGCATTTACCACCATATATACCAGCTACCAGAAGACAAGAGAGTCCTTAATCCCTTATTAGTGCTGCTATGTTGAACAGTATATAGCTCATATCCTATGTAGTCAGGCAGGGCCCTAGAAGCTCAGAATCTCGCATTTACCACCATATATAACAGCTACCAGAAGACAAGAGAGTCATTAAGAGCCCTTATTAGGGCTGCTATGCTGAACAGTATATAGCTCATATCCTATGTAGGCAGGCAGGGCCCCAGAAGCTCAGAATCTCGCATTTACCACCATATATACCAGCTACCAGAAGACAAGAGAGTCATTAAGAGCCCTTATTAGGGCTACTACGCTGAACAGTATATAGCTCATATGTAGGCAGGCAGGGCCCCAGAAGCTCAGAATCTCGCATTTACCACCATATATACCAGCTACCAGAAGACAAGAGAGTCCTTAATCCCTTATTAGTGCTGCTATGTTGAACAGTATATAGCTCATATCCTATGTAGTCAGGCAGGGCCCTAGAAGCTCAGAATCTCGCATTTACCACCATATATACCAGCTACCAGAAGACAAGAGAGTCCTTAATCCCTTATTAGTGCTGCTATGTTGAACAGTATATAGCTCATATCCTATGTAGTCAGGCAGGGCCCTAGAAGCTCAGAATCTCGCATTTACCACCATATATACCAGCTACCAGAAGACAAGAGAGTCCTTAATCCCTTATTAGTGCTGCTATGTTGAACAGTATATAGCTCATATCCTATGTAGTCAGGCAGGGCCCTAGAAGCTCAGAATCTCGCATTTACCACCATATATACCAGCTACCAGAAGACAAGAGAGTCCTTAATCCCTTATTAGTGCTGCTATGTTGAACAGTATATAGCTCATATCCTATGTAGTCAGGCAGGGCCCTAGAAGCTCAGAATCTCGCATTTACCACCATATATACCAGCTACCAGAAGACAAGAGAGTCCTTAATCCCTTATTAGTGCTGCTATGTTGAACAGTATATAGCTCATATCCTATGTAGTCAGGCAGGGCCCTAGAAGCTCAGAATCTCGCATTTACCACCATATATACCAGCTACCAGAAGACAAGAGAGTCCTTAATCCCTTATTAGTGCTGCTATGTTGAACAGTATATAGCTCATATCCTATGTAGTCAGGCAGGGCCCTAGAAGCTCAGAATCTCGCATTTACCACCATATATACCAGCTACCAGAAGACAAGAGAGTCCTTAATCCCTTATTAGTGCTGCTATGTTGAACAGTATATAGCTCATATCCTATGTAGTCAGGCAGGGCCCTAGAAGCTCAGAATCTCGCATTTACCACCATATATACCAGCTACCAGAAGACAAGAGAGTCATTAAGAGCCCTTATTAGGGCTGCTATGCTGAACAGTATATAGCTCATATCCTATGTAGGCAGGCAGGGCCCCAGAAGCTCAGAATCTCGCATTTACCACCATATATACCAGCTACCAGAAGACAAGAGAGTCATTAAGAGCCCTTATTAGGGCTACTACGCTGAACAGTATATAGCTCATATGTAGGCAGGCAGGGCCCCAGAAGCTCAGAATCTCGCATTTACCACCATATATACCAGCTACCAGAAGACAAGAGAGTCCTTAATCCCTTATTAGTGCTGCTATGTTGAACAGTATATAGCTCATATCCTATGTAGTCAGGCAGGGCCCTAGAAGCTCAGAATCTCGCATTTACCACCATATATACCAGCTACCAGAAGACAAGAGAGTCCTTAATCCCTTATTAGTGCTGCTATGTTGAACAGTATATAGCTCATATCCTATGTAGTCAGGCAGGGCCCTAGAAGCTCAGAATCTCGCATTTACCACCATATATACCAGCTACCAGAAGACAAGAGAGTCCTTAATCCCTTATTAGTGCTGCTATGTTGAACAGTATATAGCTCATATCCTATGTAGTCAGGCAGGGCCCTAGAAGCTCAGAATCTCGCATTTACCACCATATATACCAGCTACCAGAAGACAAGAGAGTCATTAAGAGCCCTTATTAGGGCTACTACGCTGAACAGTATATAGCTCATATGTAGGCAGGCAGGGCCCCAGAAGCTCAGAATCTCGCATTTACCACCATATATACCAGCTACCAGAAGACAAGAGAGTCCTTAATCCCTTATTAGTGCTGCTATGTTGAACAGTATATAGCTCATATCCTATGTAGTCAGGCAGGGCCCTAGAAGCTCAGAATCTCGCATTTACCACCATATATACCAGCTACCAGAAGACAAGAGAGTCATTAAGAGCCCTTATTAGGGCTACTACGCTGAACAGTATATAGCTCATATGTAGGCAGGCAGGGCCCCAGAAGCTCAGAATCTCGCATTTACCACCATATATACCAGCTACCAGAAGACAAGAGAGTCCTTAATCCCTTATTAGTGCTGCTATGTTGAACAGTATATAGCTCATATCCTATGTAGTCAGGCAGGGCCCTAGAAGCTCAGAATCTCGCATTTACCACCATATATACCAGCTACCAGAAGACAAGAGAGTCATTAAGAGCCCTTATTAGGGCTACTACGCTGAACAGTATATAGCTCATATGTAGGCAGGCAGGGCCCCAGAAGCTCAGAATCTCGCATTTACCACCATATATACCAGCTACCAGAAGACAAGAGAGTCCTTAATCCCTTATTAGTGCTGCTATGCTGAACAGTATATAGCGCATATCCTATGTAGGCAGGCAGGGCCCCAGAAGCTCAGAATCTCGCATTTACCACCATATATACCAGCTACCAGAAGACAAGAGAGTCCTTAATCCCTTATTAGTGCTGCTTTGCTGAACAGTATATAGCTCATATCCTATGTAGTCAGGCAGGGCCCTAGAAGCTCAGAATCTCGCATTTACCACCATATATACCAGCTACCAGAAGACAAGAGAGTCATTAATCCCTTATTAGTGCTGCTATGTTGAACAGTATATAGCTCATATCCTATGTAGTCAGGCAGGGCCCTAGAAGCTCAGAATCTCGCATTTACCACCATATATACCAGCTACCAGAAGACAAGAGAGTCATTAAGAGCCCTTATTAGGGCTACTACGCTGAACAGTATATAGCTCATATGTAGGCAGGCAGGGCCCCAGAAGCTCAGAATCTCGCATTTACCACCATATATACCAGCTACCAGAAGACAAGAGAGTCCTTAATCCCTTATTAGTGCTGCTATGTTGAACAGTATATAGCTCATATCCTATGTAGTCAGGCAGGGCCCTAGAAGCTCAGAATCTCGCATTTACCACCATATATACCAGCTACCAGAAGACAAGAGAGTCATTAAGAGCCCTTATTAGGGCTACTACGCTGAACAGTATATAGCTCATATGTAGGCAGGCAGGGCCCCAGAAGCTCAGAATCTCGCATTTACCACCATATATACCAGCTACCAGAAGACAAGAGAGTCCTTAATCCCTTATTAGTGCTGCTATGTTGAACAGTATATAGCTCATATCCTATGTAGTCAGGCAGGGCCCTAGAAGCTCAGAATCTCGCATTTACCACCATATATACCAGCTACCAGAAGACAAGAGAGTCCTTAATCCCTTATTAGTGCTGCTATGCTGAACAGTATATAGCTCATATCCTATGTAGGCAGGCAGGGCCCCAGAAGCTCAGAATCTCGCATTTACCACCATATATACCAGCTACCAGAAGACAAGAGAGTCCTTAATCCCTTATTAGTGCTGCTATGTTTTAAAAATTGTGTGGAGGCCCAAGAGCTGAGACCTTTTAAAAATTGTGTGGAGGCCCAAGAGCTGAGACCTTTTAAAAATTGTGTGGAGGCCCAAGAGCTGAGACCTTTTAAAAATTGTGTGGAGTCCCAAGAGCTGAGACCTCTTAAAAATTGTGTGGAGGCCCAAGAGCTGAGACCTCTTAAAAATTGATTGTATTAAGCCCAAGAGGTGAGCCATAATTTTTTTCATTAATACAGCAATTCTACGGCGGTTAAGGAGGAGGAGGAGGAGGAGGAGGAGGAAATGGCACTTCATACAGATGGCACTTCACTCTTGGCTGCTTTCCACTGTTGTACAAGCAAAGTCCGGGTCAATCCACTTGCTGTTCATTTTGATTAGCGTCAGCCTGTCGGCACTGTCGGTTGACAGGCGGCTGCGCTTATCGGTTATAATGCCCCCGGCTGCGCTGAACACCCTTTCTGATAGCACGCTGGCGGCAGGGCAGGCAAGCACCTCCAAGGCGTACAGGGACAGTTCCAGCCACGTGTCCAACTTGGAGACCCAGTAAGTGTAGGTCGCCGAGGGATCGGGGAGGACAGGGGTGTGGTCTGCCAGGTAGTCCTGCAACATCCGCCGATACTTGTCCCTCCTGCTGATAGCGGGCCCCGCAGTGATGGAAGTTGCACGAGGGGGTGACATGAACGTGTCCCACACCTTGGAGAGTGTTCCCCTGGTGGCTGTGGGCCTGATCGATGTTGTCAGACTCTGGGAGACACTCTCCTCTCTGCCGCCAGCGATGCTGGGTGGGAAAATCTGCATCATGTTCTGCAAGAGTTCCCTCTGGTATTCCAGTAATCGATTCGTCCTCTCCTCTACCGGAATAAAAGAGGAGAAGTTATCTTTATACCGGGGGTCCAGGAGTGCGAAGACCCAGTATAGTTTGTTCTCCAATATCCGGACAACACGTATGTCCCGGGAAAAGCAGCCCAGCATAAAGTCAGCCATGTGTGCCAGACTCTGAGTAGGCATGACCTCACTGCCCCCACCAGAAGGATCATTTTCCATTTCCTCCTCTTCCTCCTCCTCTCCGCCCCATCCGCGCTGAACCAATGGGACGCACACAGCCTGACTGCTACCCTCGCCGCCAGCATCCTCTTCCACAGCCACCTCCACGTTGTCCTCCTCCTCCTCATCCTCCTCCTCCTGCAACTGCCACCGAGCAGCAGACAAAAGTGTGGTCTGACTGTCTACCTGCGTTGCGTCTCCTCCTACCCCCGTCTCCTCTGTGTGAAATGCGTTCTCCCTTATTGCGATGAGCGATTCTTTAAGGACGCCTAGGAGCGGGATAGTTACGCTCACTATAGCGTCCTCGCTGCTGACCTTCTTAGTGGACTCCTCAAAGATATGCAATACATCGCATATGTCTGCCATCCATGGCCACTCGTGGTTGGCAAACTGAGGGAGCTGAGTTGGAGGCACGCGTGGATGCATCATCTGGTACTCCATCAATGCTTTCTGCTGCTCACACACCCTGGCCAACATGCAATAGGTGGAATTCCAGCGAGTGGGCAGGTCGCACAACAGCCGATGTTGAGGCAAATGGAGGCGTTGCTGGATTTTTTTTAAGCTAGCAGCAGCTACAGTTGACTTCCGAAAGTGAGCGCACAAGCGCCGCACTTTGACCAGTAGCTCTGCCAGGTTGGGGTAAGTCTTTAGAAACTTTTGTACTACCAAATTAAAAACGTGGGCCAGGCATGGTACGTGATTGAGTTCTGCAAGCTCCAGAGCCGCCACCAGGTTACGGCCGTTATCGCACACGACCATGCCTGGTCCTAGCTGCAGCGGCGACAGCCACATCTCTGTCTGCTGCAATATGGCTTGCCTCACCTCTGCGGCGCTGTGCTTCCTGTCGCCCAAGCTGATGAGCTTAAGCACCGCCTGCTGACGTCTCCCCGTGCCAGTGCTGCAACGCTTCCAGCTAGGGGCTGAGGGCGATGTTAAGGCAGAGGAGGAGGAGGAGGAGGAGGAGGAGGAGGAAGAGGAGGGGGGTCTATCAGAACCCGTGCTGGCAATCTTGGGCGGGGGTGGTATGTAGGCCGTCCCTGTTTGCGACCCCGTCCCCGCTTCCACAACATTCACCCAGTGTGCCGTCAAAGAGATGTAGCGTCCTTGGCCGCAAGCGCTTGTCCACGAGTCGGTGGTCAAGTGGACCTTTGCGCTGACTGCGTACCTCAGGGTCCGCCTGATGTTACGCGACACGTGCTGGTGCAGGGCGGGGACGCCACACCTGGAAAAATAGTGGCGGCTAGGGACGGAATAGCGAGGTGCGGCAGCCGCCATCAGGTCGCGGAAGGCCTGCGTCTCCACAAGCCTAAACGGCAACATCTCCAGGGCCAGCAGTTTGGAGATGAGGCAGGTTAAGGCTTGGGCTTGGGGGTGACTGGAGGCGTACTTCCGCCTGCGGTTGAACGCCTGCGAGATGGACAGTTGATGGGACGAGGAGATGGAAGGTGCAGACGAAGATGCGGGGGAAGGGGGGGCTGAAGGAGAAGGCCCCAAAGTAGCCGAGGCAGAGGCAGATGTGTAGGTGTCCTGGCTGGAGGTCTGGACCGCAGTGGCAGCACACAACAAAGGGGAAGAGGCAGTGGCAGCAAGACGGGGCGCAGGTTGTATTGCGTTTGCTCTCTCCCACTCAGCCCAGTGCTTGAATTCCAAGTGACGGCGCATGCCTGAGGTGGTCAGATTGCTCTTCTCAGAGCCCCTACTCAGTTTTGAGTGGCAGATTGCGCAAACCGCGCTCAGTTTGTCATCCGCGCAAACATTAAAAAATCTCCACACCACAGAAGTACGAGGCCTCGATGGGGGAGCTTCGCGCGACTGCCTGCTGCCGGGAAGAGCTTCGGCCCTGCTGGCTGTGGCCTGCCTTCTCTGTCTGGACTGTCCTCTGCCTCTGGACTGTCCTCTGCCTCTTGCTGCCTTATTCGGTGATGCGCAGACCGCATCTCCACTGCTTTCCCCGCTGGACATCACCCCTGTCCAAGTGGGGTCGGTCATTTCGTCGTCCACCACCTCCTCTTCCACTTCCTCTCTCTGCTCCTCCTCCTGCCCACTGGACATTCCAACAGCCTCCCTTGATGGCAACTGCGTCTCATCATCATCGCTCATGATAGCAGATGCTGGTTCCGGGTCCACATCACTAGCAGATGGCGGATACTCAAGTGTTTGGGCATCACTACAAACAAATTCCTCTGCTAGCTCCTGGGATTCTTGCAGCACATCTGGAAAAGGACCCGAAAAGAGGTCCTGGGAGGGGTCAAGGGTGGGCTGACTCTGTTGGCCAGGTTGGGAGGAAGGAGGGTCAGAGTGAGACTGTGTGGATGACTGGGTGGTGGACAAGTGACTGGAAGCGTTATCGGCCATCCATTGCACCACCTGTTCACGCTGCTCAGGCTTTAACAGAGGTGTACCCCGCCCCCCGCATAACTGTCCCATAAAGGCAGGGAAGCTGGATGAGCGTAATGCTGGCTGCCCCTCATCAGCACGCATTGTATCCCCACTGGCTTCAACGCGGTTTGTGCCCCCACCAGCATTTCCGCGCCCCCGTCCTCGTCCACGTCCCTTTGCGCTAGCCCTCCGCATTTCAGACGTTTTACTTTTTTGGCCACGCGTTATGCCAAATATAAAAATATTTTTAAGAAGAACACCTGGCTATACAGCCGTATACTGCCAGAAGGTGAAATGGTGCCTATACGCACCGGGTATATAACAAGGTTTTGTTGGTAAAGAGGACACAAAACAGTAGTGCCAAATATAAAAATATTTTTAAGAAGAACACCTGGCTATACAGCCGTATACTGCCAGAAGGTGAAATGGTGCCTATACGCACCGTGTATAAAACAGTGTTTTGTTGGCACAGAGGACACAAAACAGTAGTGCCAAATATAAAAATATTTTTAAGAAAAACACCTGGCTATACAGCCGTATACTGCCAGAAGGTGAAATGGTGCCTATACGCACCGTGTATAAAACAGTGTTTTGTTGGCACAGAGGACACAAAACAGTAGTGCAAAATATAAATATATTTTTAGGAAGAACACCTGGCTATACAGCCGTATACTGCCAGAAGGTGAAATGGTGCCTATACGCACCGTGTATAAAACAGTGTTTTGTTGGCACAGAGGACACAAAACAGTAGTGCAAAATATAGTTTTGTATATAGGTGCTAATACACCACTGAAGTCTTTCTGTCCCTATTCCAGCATCAGCAGCTACCCCTCACTAAAGCAGCCGTTTTGAGCAGAGTGTATATAGTTTTGTATATAGGTGGTAATACACCACTGAAGTCTTTCTGTCCCTATTCCAGCAGCAGCAGCTACCCCTCACTAAAGCAGCCGTAGCTGCAGCACTAATAAGTGCTCAGCTCTTGGGCCTCCACACAATTTTTAAAAGGTCTCAGCTCTTGGGCCTCCACACAATTTTTAAAAGATCTCAGCTCTTGGGCCTCCACACAATTTTTAAAAGGTCTCAGCTCTTGGGCCTCCACACAATTTTTAAGAGGTCTCAGCTCGTGGGACTCCACACAATGTTTGAGAGGTCTCAGCTCTTGGGCCTCCACACAATTTTTAAAAGGTCTCAGCTCTTGGGCCTCCACACAATTTTTAAAAGGTCTCAGCTCTTGGGCCTCCACACAATTTTTAAAAGGTCTCAGCTCTTGGGCCTCCACACAATTTTTAAAAGGTCTCAGCTCTTGGGCCTCCACACAATTTTTAAGAGGTCTCAGCTCTTGGGCCTCCACACAATTTTTAAAAGGTCTCAGCTCTTGGGCCTCCACACAATTTTTAAAAGGTCTCAGCTCTTGGGCCTCCACACAATTTTTAAGAGGTCTCAGCTCTTGGGCCTCCACACAATTTTTAAGAGGTCTCAGCTCTTGGGCCTCCACACAATTTTTAAAAGGTCTCAGCTCTTGGGACTCCACACAATGTTTGAGAGGTCTCAGCTCTTGGGCCTCCACACAATTTTTAAGAGGTCTCAGCTCGTGGGACTCCACACAATTTTTAAAAGGTCTCAGCTCTTGGGCCTCCACACAATTTTTAAAAGGTCTCAGCTCTTGGGCCTCCACACAATTTTTAAAAGGTCTCAGCTCTTGGGCCTCCACACAATTTTTAAGAGGTCTCAGCTCTAAGCTTCCCTTACTGCTGGGGTGACACACTGTAACAAACCTCCTCCTGTAAGCTTCCCTGACTGCTGGGGTGACACACTGTAACAAACCTCCTCCTGTAAGCTTCCCTTACTGCTGGGGTGACACACTGTAACAAACCTCCTCCTGTAAGCTTCCCTGACTGCTGGGGTGACACACTGTAACAAACCTCCTCCTGTAAGCTTCCCTTACTGCTGGGGTGACACACTGTAACAAACCTCCTCCTGTAAGCTTCCCTGACTGCTGGGGTGACACACTGTAACAAACCTCCTCCTGTAAGCTTCCCTTACTGCTGGGGTAACACACTGTAACATACCTCCTCCTTTAAGCTTCCCTTACTGCTGGGGTGACACAATGACACAAGAGGACATGTCTGACCACATCTCACACACACACACACACACACACACAATGACAATTAGGGGTGGGGTCTATTTGTTTTCCCCCTTGCCTATGCCATCTGTGGTTGTCATTAGGCAACGTGATTTTAAGGGGTGCAGAATTTTGTTCTTCTTTTTTTGTACAGTTTTGCTTGGGGTCCATGGCAATGTAGAGGAAAGAAGGTTTCCTTGTCTTGTCTCACTTTACGTAGAAGTTATATTGTGTTTGGAGTGTATTGTTGAGTGGCTGTGATAGTGGCGTAATAGTGCGACTTGGGCGCGTTATATGCACCCAGACATGCTTCCCCTGCTGTCCCAGTTGCATTCCAGCAGTGTTGGCATCATTTTCTGATGTTTCAGGGTGGACTTGGTGACCTCCAAGTGGTCGAATTGAGATTTCCAAGTGTCGAGCATTTTTTTCCCATAGACTATAATGGGATTCGATATTCGGTCGAGTAGTCGAGTAACGCGGTCTATTCGAATCAAAATTCGAAATTTCGAATATTTCACTACTCGCTCATCTCTAGTAATGATGTATTAAACATGCCCACATAAAAAGTTTTTAAATTCATATTATTTAGCTCTTTGTTCCATTGCACAATATAAAGGTGTTCAGCTATTGAACCCTTTTCATTAAAAAAAACATCCCTGAGATTTGATAGTGTGACACGGACTCTCTTGACTTGGCCAATCAGCTTTTAAAAAGTAAAAACAGTAAGAAAGGTAAGTGCACCTTTAAAACACTGGGACTTCAGTAACTGGGCAGGAGTATTGGCAAGCCCATTATCATTCGAGGTGACTGTCAAATACTTCACCCATACATCTCTTGTTCCTAGATATGCCTTTTTGGTTTACATGGGTAGTTATTTGGTAGGACACTGTGTATATTGTTGGAGGGAATATTCTCAAAGTTGTGTGGTATTATACCATCAAACCCAAGGGGCTCACTTAGCAATATGCTATTTATTTATTTAATTATGATAAATGTGATATATATATATATATATATATATATATATCCAATGGTACACAGAATTACCATATTGGCTGAGTTCTTTGATGCTTTGTTGTGATTACTGCCATAATATGTACGGTACTCAGTAAAATCAGTAAATGCTATATTGGACACATGATCATTCCTGAGTATGCAACATTAATTTGGACATTAATACTGGGATCCAAATTTTACATAATCGACCAATGGGCACTACACACTGGGCTCCTGTTATAGTTATTTTGTGAACCAAATCAAACTAGTACTAATAGAGTTCTTTGATATAAATGATACAAGTGCTACACAGGCATTATTGAAAAAGATATCAAGAGGAGAAGCTGGAAAAGATTAGAGGAGAAGACTATTTTCACAAATAAGCTTATTGAGGCCCACTGGATATACAAAATTACCAACTCTGAAGATGACTATCAAACTATAAATAACATTCAATCAAGAAGTAGAACAAGCAATAATAGAATTAAAACTGAATAAAACTCCAGGCCCAGATGGAGCATCTGGTGAATATAAAATCTTCGAAGATGAGCTAGTGGGACAATGAATTAGGTCAGCAAGAAACTTTAGGCAGATGACTCCAGTGATAAAATGAACCCTAAAGGGAGGAAAGACACTATAAGGTGCTCTAACTACCATCCTATTGCCTTTATTGCTGACATTAAATCATGCACTGCTATATCAGCTCGGAGGCCCCCATTTATTTATCTTTGCAGACTAGGGAATAGACATAGCAGGGAAATCCCTAGAGCCACTAGCAGGTGAGTCAGAGGAGCTACAAGGTTCTGGGTTGCTGATCGCCACAAATCAATGCTTGTCCAGTGATCAGCAACTCACCTGACCAGCGAACTCAAACCTGTGCCACAGGCCGTGCTCTGCAGCCCTCTGTGGCCTCAACATGCGGTCAGGTCTGATGGTGTACTAGGCCTGTGACATGCCATCAGTCACAGGCCCCCTGCCACGCCCTCTCCAATCATTGCAATCCAAGTATAGTACTGATGCCTGACATGCCTCTTCCATCATAGTGAATAGAGAGAGAGTGGTCACGCCCTTGTGACTGATAGTAGAGATGAGCGAACTTTTGAAAAATTCGATTCGACTGATTCGCCGAATTTTCCGACAAAAATCGTTTCGACCCGAATAAATTCGGGACGAATCGCTATTAAAAACGGCTATTTCTGAGCCTCCTAGAGCCTCAATAGGGTTGTAAACCATTCTGCCTTGCTGTAACACGCACAGGATGCGTGCTGGGTTAGTTAAATAATACTTTGAAGAAATATCACAT
The DNA here is from genome assembly GCA_027917425.1 of Gastrophryne carolinensis. Taxonomy (NCBI): domain Eukaryota; kingdom Metazoa; phylum Chordata; class Amphibia; order Anura; family Microhylidae; genus Gastrophryne; species Gastrophryne carolinensis. Next base: position 30,280,758 of record CM051234.1, read on the forward strand.
GCAGATCAGAGGCATCGCTAATAGAATCGCAGAGCGGCACAATTGAATTCAAGAGAGTTGAAGTGGCATCACTATGAGGGGCAGGAGCCCAAACATTGCTTTAAAGAGACACTGGAGTTGGCAGCAGCAGGAGCCCAAAAATTGGATGAATCACACCCTGGAGTTGGCAGCAGCAGCAGCAGGAGCCCAAACATTACTTTAAAGAGACCCTGGGGTTGGCTTCAGGAGCCCAAAAATTGGATGAATCACACCCTGGAGTTGGCAGGAGTTGACAGCAGCAGCAGCAGGAGCCCAAATATTACTTTAAAGAGACACTGGAGTTGGCTTCAGGAGCCAAAAAATTGGATGAATCACACCCTGGAGTTGGCAGCAGCAGCAGCAGGAGCCCAAACATTACTTTAAACAGACCCTGGGGTTGGCGTCAGGAGCCCAAAAATTGGATGAATCACACCCTGGAGTTGGCAGAAGTTGGCAGCAGCAGCAGCAGGAGCCCAAATATTACTTTAAAGAGACACTGGGGTTGGCTTCAGGAGCCCAAAAATTGGATGAATCACACCCTGGAGTTGGCAGCAGCAGCAGCAGGAGCCCAAATATTACTTTAAAGAGACACTGGAGTTGGCTTCAGTAGCCCAAAAATTGGATGAATCACACCCTGGAGTTGGCAGCAGCAGCAGCAGGAGCCAAAACATTACTTTAAAGAGACACTGGGGTTGGCTTCAGTAGCCCAAAAATTGGATGAATCACGCCCTGGAGTTGGCAGCAGCAGCAGGAGCCCAAACATTACTTTAAAGAGACCCTGGGGTTGGCTTCAGGAGCCCAAAAATTGGATGAATCACACGCTGGAGTTGGCAGAAGTTGGCAGCAGCAGCAGCAGGAGCCCAAATATTACTTTAAAGAGACACTGGAGTTGGCTTCAGGAGCCCAAAAATTGGATGATTCACACCCTGGAGTTGGCAGCAGCAGCAGCAGGAGCCCAAACATTACTTTAAAGAGACCCTGGGGTTGGCTTCAGGAGCCCAAAAATTGGATGAATCACACCCTGGAGTTGGCAGAAGTTGGCAGCAGCAGCAGCAGGAGCCCAAATATTACTTTAAAGAGACACTGGAGTTGGCTTCAGGAGCCCAAAAATTGGATGATTCACACCCTGGAGTTGGCAGCAGCAGCAGCAGGAGCCCAAATATTATTTTAAAGAGACACTGGGGTTGGCTTCAGGAGCCCAAAAATTGGATGAATCACACCCTGGAGTTGGCAGAAGTTGGCAGCAGCAGGAGCCCAAATATTACTTTAAAGAGACCCTGGGGTTGGCTTCAGGAGCCCAAAAATTGGATGAATCACACCCTGGATTTGGCAGGAGTTGGCAGCAGCAGCAACAGGAGCCCAAACATTACTTTAAAGAGACCCTGGGGTTGGCTTCAGGAGCCAAAAAATTGGATGAATCACACCCTGGAGTTGGCAGCAGCAGCAACAGGAGCCCAAACATTACTTTAAAGAGACCCTGGGGTTGGCTTCAGGAGCCCAAAAATTGGATGAATCACACCCTGGAGTTGGCAGCAGCAGCAGCAGGAGCCCAAACATTACTTTAAAGAGACCCTGGGGTTGGCTTCAGGAGCCCAAAAATTGGATGAATCACACCCTGGAGTTGGCAGGAGTTGGCAGCAGCAGCAACAGGAGCCCAAATATTACTTTAAAGAGACCCTGGGGTTGGCTTCAGGAGCCCAATAATTGGATGAATCACACCCTGGAGTTGGCAGCAGCAGGAGCCCAAATATTACTTTAAAGAGACACTGGGGTTGGCTTCAGGAGCCCAAAAATTGGATGAATCACACCCTGGAGTTGGCAGAAGTTGGCAGTAGCAGCAGCAGGAGCCCAAATATTACTTTAAAGAGACCCTGGGGTTGGCTTCAGGAGCCCAAAAATTGCATGAATCACACCCTGGAGTTGGCAGCAGCAGCAGCAGCAGGAGCCCAAATATTACTTTAAAGAGACCCTGGGGTTGGCTTCAGGAGCCCAAAAATTGGATGAATCACACCCTGGAGTTGGCAGCAGCAGGAGCCCAAATATTACTTTAAAGAGACCCTGGGGTTGGCTTCAGGAGCCCAAAAATTGGATGAATCACACCCTGGAGTTGGCAGAAGTTGGCAGTAGCAGCAGCAGGAGCCCAAATATTACTTTAAAGAGACCCTGGGGTTGGCTTCAGGAGCCCAAAAATTGGATGAATCACACCCTGGAGTTGGCAGGAGTTGACAGCAGCAGCAGCAGGAGCCCAAATATTACTTTAAAGAGACCCTGGGGTTGGCTTCAGGAGCCCAAAAATTGGATGAATCACACGCTGGAGTTGGCAGAAGTTGGCAGTAGCAGCAGCAGGAGCCCAAATATTACTTTAAAGAGACCCTGGGGTTGGCTTCAGGAGCCCAAAAATTGGATGAATCACACCCTGGAGTTGGCAGGAGTTGGCAGCAGCAGCAACAGGAGCCCAAATATTACTTTAAAGAGACCCTGGGGTTGGCTTCAGGAGCCCAAAAATTGGATGAATCACACCCTGGAGTTGGCAGCAGCAGCAGCAGCAGGAGCCCAAATATTACTTTAAAGAGACCCTGGGGTTGGCTTCAGGAGCCCAAAAATTGGATGAATCACACCCTGGAGTTGGCAGGAGTTGGCAGCAGCAGCAACAGGAGCCCAAATATTACTTTAAAGAGACCCTGGGGTTGGCTTCAGGAGCCCAAAAATTGGATGAATCACACCCTGGAGTTGGCAGGAGTTGGCAGCAGCAGCAACAGGAGCCCAAATATTACTTTAAAGAGACCCTGGGGTTGGCTTCAGGAGCCCAAAAATTGGATGAATCACACCCTGGAGTTGGCAGAAGTTGGCAGCAGCAGCAACAGGAGCCCAAACATTACTTTAAAGAGACCCTGGGGTTGGCTTCAGGAGCCCAAAAATTGGATGAATCACACCCTGGAGTTGGCAGCGGCAGCAGCAGCAGCAGGAGCCCAAATATACACTGGAGTTGGCTTCAGGAGCCCAAAAATTGGATGAATCACACCCTGGAGTTGGCAGAAGTTGGCAGCAGCAGGAGCCCAAAAATTGGCCTAAAGACATAAATATGTTTTGCACCATTTGGAAAGTGTAAAACGTGGCACCATGCTGAATCTAGTCGCATGCATCAGGCATTGGTGGGTGGAAATCCTGGCTGATCCATCCCTGATTCATTTTGACAAAGGTGAGTCTCTCCACATTTTTAGTTGACAGACGAGTTCTCCTCGCCGTAACTATGGCCCCCGCCGCACTAAACACCCGCTCAGATGGCACGCTACTTGCCGGGCAGGACAGCTTTTCCAGGGCAAACTCTGCTAGTTGCGGCCACAAATCAAGTTTGGCTGCCCAGAAGTCCAGCGGATCCTCAAGGTGTGTTGGCATGGTCATGTCAAAGTATGACATGACCTGCTGGTTCAGGTCCTGCTCCAGGTCTTCCTGCTGCTCATGAGTAGCCTCACTATGCGGGTGTAGAAAGCTACTCATTAGCGACTGAAGACTGAGGCTGCTGCTGCTGATGGAGCTTCTGCTGCTGCTGCTGCCAACCCCCCCAGTGGCCATGGCAGTGGAAGGTGAGCGCAGAGGTCCCCTCGAGTCAGACCTGCGAGAGTATGGACCATGGCGCAGATAGGCATCGGCCAACTGCCTACGTAGAATGTCTTTGTAGTAGTTGAGTTTGTCCTCCCTCTCGGTGGGTTTAAAAAATGCCCCCATTTTGTGCCGGAAGCGAGGGTCCAATAAGGTGGACAGCCAGAAGTCATCCCGCCGACAGATGGAAACAATTCTGGGGTCACTACGCAAGCACGTGAGCATGCTTCGTGCCATTTGCGCAAGTGACTCGGATGGACTACCTGTCTCCATCTCCACTGCATACTGCCACGGTGTGCCCGGGTCCTCTGTCTCGCCTTCCTCAAAAACCTCTAGCTCCTCTGGCTGCTCCTGCTCCTCCTCTCCTGTCCGCTGACTAGATAAACCAGCCATTTCGCCAAGCCTAAACTGTGTTTCGCTGGGCAACTCCTCCTCCTCCTCTTCCTCCTCCTCCAGTTCAGCTCCAGCGGGGTTCATGTGGCCGTAAGATGTAAACGCCATGTCTCCAGTGCCCTGACCAGCCATGGTTTCCAACATGTGCTGTAGTACATGAAGCAGTGGAATCACGTCGTTCATCCCGTAATCCTGCCGACTGACAAATAAAGTGGCATCCTCAAAGGGCCTGAGCAAACGGCAGGTGTCACGTATGAGCTGCCACTGGTTGACATTGAAGTTACACAGGGGAGTCCCCCTATCTGCTTGGATCATCAGGAAATCCGTGATGGCTTTTCTCTGTTCATATAATCGGTCCAACATGTGAAGGGTGGAATTCCAACGGGTGGAAACATCGCAAATCAGACTATGTCGGGGGATACCATTCTGACGCTGTAGCTCAAGAAGGGTGTGTTTGGCGGTGTAGGAGTGGCTGAAGTGCATGCAAAGTTTCCTTGAAGTTGTTAGGATGTCTTGCAGATGGGGGGAACACTTCAGAAACCGCTTGACAACCAGATTGAAGACGTGAGCCATGCAGGGGGCATGGGTCAGGCTTCCTTGGCGCAGCGCAGACAAAATGTTCTTCCCATTGTCGGTAACCATGATTCCCATTTTAAGTTTTCTCGGAGTAAGCCATGTTTGGATTTCCTGATGAATACATTTAAGCAGTTCCTCCCCTGTGTGACTCCGTTCGCCAAGACAAACCATGTGAAGCACTGCGTGACACCTCCGTGCCCTGCACACATGGTAGACTGGAGGGGCACTGAGACTTGAGCCTACAGTGGAGGGTGAGGAGATGGCGGAGGATGAGGAGGCCGAGTCGCACGGTGTCACAGGCCCAATGGGCAGAGAGCGTGGAGGCCGAAGCGACGTGACCTGTCCAAGTTGCTGCTGCTGCTGCAAAGGGACCACATTCACCCAGTGGGCCGTAAACGACATGTACTGCCCCTGACCGTAGTTACAGCTCCAGATGTCGGCGCTGCCATGTATTTTGCTACAAACCGACAGGCTCAAGGACTGGCCCACCTTCTGTTCAACAAAAGTGTGCAGCGCTGGTACTGCCTTCTTGGCAAAGAAATGACGGCTTGGGACTCTCCACCTCGGCTCGGCACAAGCCATCAGTTCTCTGAAAGGTGCAGATTCCACCACCTGAAAAGGGAGCGACTGCAGCACCAGCAACTTGGACAGGAGCACATTCAGCTTCTGCGCCGTAGGATGAGTGGGCGCATACTGCTGTCTCTTGGACATGGCTTCGCTGATGGATTGCTGGCGGGATGCATGACTTGGAGGAGGAGGAGCAGGAGCGACAGAGGATGGGTATGACGCACAGCTGCCTTCGGCTGAGGTGCTGGAGCCTTGGCTGACAGAAATTGGGAGCTCACTTGGTGAGGAAGCACACTGGACCACCCCTTGGGAGCCTCGGTTCTCCCAGGTCGCTTTATGGTGACGCATCATATGTTGACGCAGGGCCGTGGTGCCAACATTTGGACTCTGGCCACGCTTCACCTTTTGCCTACATATCTTGCATGTGGCCATGTTACCCTCCTGCGGATGCCTCAGGAAAAACTGCCACACTGCCGAGTAGCTACTTTTCCCACCCCCTGGCCTCACTGATTCACTGCTGCTGTTGCCAACTCCAGGAACCCCTGCTCCACTACCTCCCGATAAGGTAGACTGCCGCACAGCAGGTGCTCTACCCCGGCCCCGGCTCCGGCCGGCTCCAGCCTTTGGAATTGTGCCCCCATGCTGACTGCTACCACCTTGCTGCCTCAGCTGCTGACTCCGGGGCAACCTGCGCCCCTCTTCTCCTGATGATGACGATGAAGCCCCTTCATCACCCGGCTCCCAAGTGCGATCGGCTTCATCGTCATCATCATCATCACCGAGTTGTGGCTGTACGTCACTGATGTTCGTGGATTCGTCAACAGTGTCTGGCGCAGGAGCTGGAACGCTCGCAGCACCCACGACACGGTCCACATCACTATTTGTCTGCCTAGCTAGAGAAGCCACCTCCATTTCTTGGCTGGGCAGTAGCTGCTGACTGTCCTCTATCTGATGGTCCTCCTCACTAAAGAGTGGAGCTGAACCCAAAGCATAGGATACGTCGCTGGGGGAGGGAACGGCGTAGGACAGAGGCAATGGGAGGACAGGGACTGCTCTCGGGGCATGCCAACTCAGGGTTGTGTCAGAGGAACCTACCGACCCTAGACTGGGGGTCTCAGACGTAAGTTGTGATGATGTTGTTGATGAGCGCGTCAACCAATCTACCACGGCAGATGCGTTACTGGTGGAGACCCGACCGCTAGCAGATACTGGCAGATTAGGTCTCTCAGCGTGACTCCTGCTGCTACTGGCCCCCAGTCTGATGCGAGCTCTGCCTGCGGAATCTTGGCCTCTGCCACTCCTCTTTTCACTTCCAGGCACTTGTCTGCCCGACATAGTCTAACTGGCGTGGTAGTAGGTGATATTTTAAGATCCCCCGGGCAGCGGTGGGTCTATATGAAACAGAATATAATGCACACCAAAAGTGAGCAGTAACACTCAGCCTCCAACAGGCCTGCTTAGTGTAAATAAGAGAGCTGCTTAGTGTAAATAAAGAGGGGTATGCTATGTTACAGAATGGGATGCCTCAACAGAAGTGCACCTGGCAGGCAGCAGTAAGCCTATGCCCAGCAAAAGTGTCTTTATCAGGGCTAATTTCAATTATAATGAGTGCAAATGGTTATATGGTCTTAAACAGAGGCTGCTGTAGTCACAGAATGGGATGCCCCCAAAAAAGATCCAGTAGTGCTATGCCCAGCAAAAGTGTCTTTATCAGGCTAATTTCAAATATAATAAGAGCAAATGGTTATATGGTCTTTAACAGAGGCTGCTATAGTCACAGAATGGGATGCCCTTGCAGGGTCCAGTAGTGCTATGCCCAGCAAAAGTGTCTTTATCAGGCTAATTTCAAATATAATAATATCAAATGGTTATATGGTCTTTAACAGAGGCTGCTATAGTCACAGAATGGGATGCCCTTGCAGGGTCCAGAAGTACTATGCCCAGCAAAAGTGTCTTTATCAGGCTAATTTCAAATATAATAAGAGCAAATGGTTATATGGTCTTTAACAGAGGCTGCTATAGTCACAGAATGGGATGCCCTTGCAGGGTCCAGTAGTGCTATGCCCAGCAAAAGTGTCTTTATCAGGCTAATTTCAATTATAATAAGAGCAAATGGTTATATGGTCTTAAACAGAGGCTGCTATAGTCACAGAATGGGATGCCCTTGCAGGGTCCAGTAGTGCTATGCCCAGCAAAAGTGTCTTTATCAGGCTAATTTCAAATATAATAAGAGCAAATGGTTATATGGTCTTTAACAGAGGCTGCTATAGTCACAGAATGGGATGCCCTTGCAGGGTCCAGTAGTGCTATGCCCAGCAAAAGTGTCTTTATTAGGCTAATTTCAAATATAATAAGAGCAAATGGTTATATGGTCTTTAACAGAGGCTGCTATAGTCACAGAATGGGATGCCCTTGCAGGGTCCAGTAGTGCTATGCCCAGCAAAAGTGTCTTTATCAGGCTAATTTCAAATATAATAAGAGCAAATGGTTATATGGTCTTTAACAGAGGCTGCTATAGTCACAGAATGGGATGCCCTTGCAGGGTCCAGTAGTGCTATGCCCAGCAAAAGTGTCTTTATCAGGCCTAATTTCTATGAGAATAAGTGCAAATGGTTATTATGGTATTAAATAGAGGCTGGTGTAGTCACAGAATGGGATGCCACAAAAACCAGAGAGCATGCACAGCAAAAGTGTCTTTATCAGGCCTGATTTCTATGAGAATAAGTGCAAATGGTTATTATGCTATTAAATAGAGGCTGGTGTAGTCACAGAATGGGATGCCACAAAAACCAGAGAGCATGCACAGCAAAAGTGTCTTTATCAGGCCTAATTTCTATGAGAATAAGTGCAAATGGTTATTATGCTATTAAATAGAGGCTGGTGTAGTCACAGAATGGGATGCCACAAAAACCAGAGAGCATGCACAGCAAAAGTGTCTTTATCAGGCCTGATTTCTATGAGAATAAGTGCAAATGGTTATTATGCTATTAAATAGAGGCTGGTGTAGTCACAGAATGGGATGCCACAAAAACCAGAGAGCATGCACAGCAAAAGTGTCTTTATCAGGCCTAATTTCTATGAGAATAAGTGCAAATGGTTATTATGCTATTAAATAGAGGCTGGTGTTGTCACAGAATGGGATGCCACAAAAACCAGAGACCATGCACAGCAAAAGTGTCTTTATCAGGCCTAATTTCTATGAGAATAAGTGCAAATGGTTATTATGCTATTAAATAGAGGCTGGTGTTGTCACAGAATGGGATGCCACAAAAACCAGAGAGCATGCACAGCAAAAGTGTCTTTATCAGGCCTAATTTCTATGAGAATAAGTGCAAATGGTTATTATGCTATTAAATAGAGGCTGGTGTTGTCACAGAATGGGATGCCACAAAAACCAGAGAGCATGCACAGCAAAAGTGTCTTTATCAGGCCTAATTTCTATGAGAATAAGTGCAAATGGTTATTATGCTATTAAATAGAGGCTGGTGTTGTCACAGAATGGGATGCCACAAAAACCAGAGAGCATGCACAGCAAAAGTGTCTTTATCAGGCCTAATTTCTATGAGAATAAGTGCAAATGGTTATTATGCTATTAAATAGAGGCTGGTGTTGTCACAGAATGGGATGCCACAAAAACCAGAGAGCATGCACAGCAAAAGTGTCTTTATCAGGCCTGATTTCTATGAGAATAAGTGCAAATGGTTATTATGCTATTAAATAGAGGCTGGTGTAGTCACAGAATGGGATGCCACAAAAACCAGAGAGCATGCACAGCAAAAGTGTCTTTATCAGGCCTGATTTCTATGAGAATAAGTGCAAATGGTTATTATGCTATTAAATAGAGGCTGGTGTAGTCACAGAATGGGATGCCACAAAAACCAGAGAGCATGCACAGCAAAAGTGTCTTTATCAGGCCTGATTTCTATGAGAATAAGTGCAAATGGTTATTATGCTATTAAAAAGAGGCTGGTGTAGTCACAGAATGGGATGCCACAAAAACCAGAGAGCATGCACAGCAAAAGTGTCTTTATCAGGCCTAATTTCTATGAGAATAAGTGCAAATGGTTATTATGCTATTAAATAGAGGCTGGTGTTGTCACAGAATGGGATGCCACAAAAACCAGAGAGCATGCACAGCAAAAGTGTCTTTATCAGGCCTAATTTCTATGAGAATAAGTGCAAATGGTTATTATGCTATTAAATAGAGGCTGGTGTAGTCACAGAATGGGATGCCACAAAAACCAGAGAGCATGCACAGCAAAAGTGTCTTTATCAGGCCTGATTTCTATGAGAATAAGTGCAAATGGTTATTATGCTATTAAATAGAGGCTGGTGTAGTCACAGAATGGGATGCCACAAAAACCAGAGAGCATGCACAGCAAAAGTGTCTTTATCAGGCCTGATTTCTATGAGAATAAGTGCAAATGGTTATTATGCTATTAAAAAGAGGCTGGTGTAGTCACAGAATGGGATGCCACAAAAACCAGAGAGCATGCACAGCAAAAGTGACTTTATCAGGCCTAATTTCTATGAGAATAAGTGCAAATGGTTATTATGCTATTAAATAGAGGCTGGTGTTGTCACAGAATGGGATGCCACAAAAACCAGAGAGCATGCACAGCAAAAGTGTCTTTATCAGGCCTAATTTCTATGAGAATAAGTGCAAATGGTTATTATGCTATTAAATAGAGGCTGGTGTAGTCACAGAATGGGATGCCACAAAAACGAGAGAGCATGCACAGCAAAAGTGTCTTTATCAGGCCTAATTTCTATGAGAATAAGTGCAAATGGTTATTATGCTATTAAATAGAGGCTGGTGTTGTCACAGAATGGGATGCCACAAAAACCAGAGAGCATGCACAGCTAAAGTGTCTTTATCAGGCCTGATTTCTATGAGAATAAGTGCAAATGGTTATTATGCTATTAAATAGAGGCTGGTGTAGTCACAGAATGGGATGCCACAAAAACCAGAGAGCATGCACAGCAAAAGTGTCTTTATCAGGCCTGATTTCTATGAGAATAAGTGCAAATGGTTATTATGCTATTAAATAGAGGCTGGTGTTGTCACAGAATGGGATGCCACAAAAACCAGAGAGCATGCACAGCAAAAGTGTCTTTATCAGGCCTGATTTCTATGAGAATAAGTGCAAATGGTTATTATGCTATTAAATAGAGGCTGGTGTTGTCACAGAATGGGATGCCACAAAAACCAGAGAGCATGCACAGCAAAAGTGTCTTTATCAGGCCTAATTTCTATGAGAATAAGTGCAAATGGTTATTATGCTATTAAATAGAGGCTGGTGTTGTCACAGAATGGGATGCCACAAAAACCAGAGAGCATGCACAGCAAAAGTGTCTTTATCAGGCCTAATTTCTATGAGAATAAGTGCAAATGGTTGTTATGCTATTAAATAGAGGCTGGTGTTGTCACAGAATGGGATGCCACAAAAACCAGAGAGCATGCACAGCAAAAGTGTCTTTATCAGGCCTAATTTCTATGAGAATAAGTGCAAATGGTTATTATGCTATTAAATAGAGGCTGGTGTTGTCACAGAATGGGATGCCACAAAAACCAGAGAGCATGCACAGCAAAAGTGTCTTTATCAGGCCTAATTTCTATGAGAATAAGTGCAAATGGTTATTATGCTATTAAATAGAGGCTGGTGTTGTCACAGAATGGGATGCCACAAAAACCAGAGAGCATGCACAGCAAAAGTGTCTTTATCAGGCCTAATTTCTATGAGAATAAGTGCAAATGGTTATTATGCTATTAAATAGAGGCTGGTGTTGTCACAGAATGGGATGCCACAAAAACCAGAGAGCATGCACAGCAAAAGTGTCTTTATCAGGCCTAATTTCTATGAGAATAAGTGCAAATGGTTATTATGCTATTAAATAGAGGCTGGTGTTGTCACAGAATGGGATGCCACAAAAACCAGAGAGCATGCACAGCAAAAGTGTCTTTATCAGGCCTGATTTCTATGAGAATAAGTGCAAATGGTTATTATGCTATTAAATAGAGGCTGGTGTTGTCACAGAATGGGATGCCACAAAAACCAGAGAGCATGCACAGCAAAAGTGTCTTTATCAGGCCTAATTTCTATGAGAATAAGTGCAAATGGTTATTATGCTATTAAATAGAGGCTGGTGTAGTCACAGAATGGGATGCCACAAAAACCAGAGAGCATGCACAGCAAAAGTGTCTTTATCAGGCCTGATTTCTATGAGAATAAGTGCAAATGGTTATTATGCTATTAAATAGAGGCTGGTGTAGTCACAGAATGGGATGCCACAAAAACCAGAGAGCATGCACAGCAAAAGTGTCTTTATCAGGCCTGATTTCTATGAGAATAAGTGCAAATGGTTATTATGCTATTAAATAGAGGCTGGTGTAGTCACAGAATGGGATGCCACAAAAACCAGAGAGCATGCACAGCAAAAGTGTCTTTATCAGGCCTGATTTCTATGAGAATAAGTGCAAATGGTTATTATGCTATTAAATAGAGGCTGGTGTAGTCACAGAATGGGATGCCACAAAAACCAGAGAGCATGCACAGCAAAAGTGTCTTTATCAGGCCTGATTTCTATGAGAATAAGTGCAAATGGTTATTATGCTATTAAATAGAGGCTGGTGTAGTCACAGAATGGGATGCCACAAAAACCAGAGAGCATGCACAGCAAAAGTGTCTTTATCAGGCCTGATTTCTATGAGAATAAGTGCAAATGGTTATTATGCTATTAAATAGAGGCTGGTGTAGTCACAGAATGGGATGCCACAAAAACCAGAGAGCATGCACAGCAAAAGTGTCTTTATCAGGCCTGATTTCTATGAGAATAAGTGCAAATGGTTATTATGCTATTAAATAGAGGCTGGTGTAGTCACAGAATGGGATGCCTCACAGCAGACTTAAGATCAGTTCAGTATATATGCACAGTTAGTTAGTATAAGCAGCCTGAAAACGCTAACAAAGCCTGTCAGGCTGGATGAAAAAAAAAAGCCTCCGATTTTCCCTTCCTTTCCCTGTTTTTCGCTTACTTTCTGTCTGTCTCCTGTCTGTCTCCTGCCTGTCTCCAGCCTGTCCCTGTCTGTCCCTGCCTGTCTAACTGTCTGTCTCTCCCTCAGCTACACAGCGTTCTGTCTCTCACGAATGCAATAGAGAAATGAGTCTGGAAAGCAAGATGGCCGGCCTTAAATACCGCTGTGACGTCACCGGGCTTGCTGGCTGCTGATAGGCTGCATGTGACTGTCCCAGCTTGCACTGGCGCGGGGTTGATGTCTGGACATGTCCCGTCCGCCATCTTAGAATGCCTGTAATGTAAATGAATGGATGTTAAAGGAAAACTTCGAGCGATCGAATCGCGGGGAAATTCGGATTCGATCCGAATCGAATTTTTCCTGAAATTCGGATCGAATCCGGGTTCGTCCGGATCGATTCGCTCATCCCTAACTGATAGTGGAAGGGCTTGAGTCAGCATTGAAGCACTAGTGAATGGAGTTCAGGAGCGTAATAACAGGGAAAATAAGGGTTGCAGCGCAGACTTGGATCCAGCATTTACGTGAGTTGCTAAAAGTCGGACTAGAACCGATCAGTGGTGGGGGACAAAAGGTAAGTATCCCTTTTTGTTTTGTTTTTTGTCTGCTGAATGACTTTAAATGCAAATAATTAATGAAAATAGCCAGATCTGCAAAATAAACCCTGAATGGTCAGAATGCTATGATAATTGTAAATAGTTTATTAACTGCCCCCTTTCACATATACCGGTATACCTTAACCAATTTAGTGCCTGTAAATATTATTTTGATTCATAATAAAGATAATGACAATAGTTTTATTTGAAGTTTTTTTATAAAGCTTGGCTGTATGGTGCTCCCTGGGCGAGGTGGGATGAGCATGGCTATCGCTTTTGTGCTGGCCTGCCTCTCCCACTACACACACCGTGGATGTTCCCTACATATGTGCCATTATCTTATTCTAAGTATACAGCACGTCCTGTTCCAGAAGATATTCCTTACACTTGGGATTTACTCCAGTAGATGCCACTGGACTGCAGAGACAAAAAGGTGGCCCCTCCCAGCCCCATATATACCAGGGACCTCCCACAAAATCCCAAGTTCTTCTCTGCAGTCCTGGCTGCGATGACTAGAAGATGGCTCTCTCTCTACTCGCAAGTGAGAGGGGCTATTAGCCTGCGGCCCTGTACAACTATTCCCATCCGTTTCCTTTTTACTGCCTCCTAGCTCAGGCTGCTCTGGTTCGGGTGATGGTAGGCAGCATTGCTGGCAAGTGCTAAGGAGCGCTACTCCAACCGCAGTCCCCCACCAAAGGGTAGGCGGTATAGGCCCATGGTGAGCCTTATGGGATGCCCCTCCCGCATTTATGACCCTCGCCCCCTGTCCCCACAGTTGGCTCCCTTTAGGCTGGCCGTCGCTTCCCCCTCGCTCTCCCTTGTAGTTCTCGGGGGGGGGGGGGGGTGCATGTCTTTGCTATATGTTGTGCTTTGATCAGTGCCCCTGCGGGATGATTTATTTATGTATTTTATCTGTATTACTTTGTGGTTTCTCCCGGCCCTATCACCTCTATTTAGTGTTAACTCTTATTGGAGGGCTATTACATACCATTACTCCCACTTCCCTAGCGGGTTATTGGGGCATCCTGGGTTGCTATTGTTAGCGTCAATCTATTGGCCTGTTGTGTCGTGATAATCACCATATGGAGGCTTCTCAGGATAATGTGCTGGGGGTTCCTTCGGGATAAGCCCGGCTGTGTGTGGCGTGTGGGATATCCCCTATAAGTGATGATGTCAGGGTGTGTGTACCCTGCGCCCAGCAGGTACTTGCGCTGCAGTCTGGGTTACCTGCGGCTGGGCCTAGTGCTGCGCCCCCTCTGGCTTCGCCTACCCCCCACGCTTACACCTGACTCCCAGTGAGGTGCATACCAGTGGGGAGTCTTAACCTGATTTGGCTACCAGGGTAGCCAGCATTGAAAGGCATATTGCTGGGTCTGGTCCACGTAAGGCTCCTGCTAAGCGGCGGCATCTGGCACCCGGTGTTACTCTCTTTCCTGTGGAAGCTGAAGAGTTCTGGGGTTGTCTAACACATCTGTCATCCATTCCCCTGACTCTACTACACTGAGGGATGGGGAGGACAGGCGCATGGATCAGTTGGCTTGCCATGCCTTTGCCTGTGTTGGGACTGCGCTCCGTCCGGTCTGTGCCTCTGCTATCACGGCTGTTGCTATTAAAAGCCTGCTCAGGGGTCTCTTAGATGGGGCCCCTGATGATGCTGGTAGTGAAGAGTATAGAGCTCTTCTGCGTTGTGAGGAATTTGTTGCATATGTTCTCTCTGCCCTGGATGATACCATTAGAATGTGTGGCAGGGCATCTGCCTTGTTGGTGGCAATACGCTGCTCGGTCTGGCTGCGCCAGTGGGCAGCTAACAATGCTGCCAAAAAGGCCCTCACTGGGTTTCCCTTCAAGGGGCTGCGCCTCTTTGAGGAACGTTTGCTAAAGGTGGCAAATTACCTCAGCGTAGAAGACAGCCCCGGTCCTTTCGGGGCTCAGGTGCCTTTTCTCCTTCCTTCAGGGGCTCCAGAATTGGACAGGGGAGCTAACTTTGCTGGAGCCCGTGGAGAATTTTGGGGCAGGGGCAGAGGACGTGGCCGCCCTGGCCCCCCTGGGGTCCCAAGACTAAGTCCTCCCCCAAGCCCCCTCAGGCATGAAGGGGCGCCCTCACCCATCCGGGTGGGGGGACGGCTTCAGCTCTTGGCTCATGTCTGGAGGCGTCATGTCTCAGACCGGTGGATTCAGGAGGTAGTTTCCTCCGGTTACAAGATAGAGTTTGCAGCCTGGCCGCCACCAAGATTCATCAAATCTCGTTTATCTCAAAACCCCTTGTCAGCCCAGTGTCTCTCCCTGGCTGTCCAAGGCCTTCTAGACCTAGGTGTCATCTGGCAAGTGCCCTTGACGGAAAGGGGCAAAAGCTATTATTCCAATCTTTTCATTGTGCCGAAAAAGGATGGGTCCATCACACCTATCCTGGATTTAAAGCTTCTCAACAAGTTTGTCAGATTCAGACACTTTCGCATGGAGACTGCGCTCAGCTGTGACCTTCTTATGCCCAGGGGAATTGACTTCTGTAGACATCAAGGATGCTTACCTTCACGTTCCTATCTTTCCAGGTCATCAGAGGTTCCTCAGGTTCGCTCTGGAGAATAAGCACTACCAATTTGTGGCCTTGCCCTTCGGCCTCACCTGGGTCCCGATCCCATACTGACAAGAGGTGAAGCTGAAGAGACCTCATGTGGAACTGAGCATATGGGACCGCCTCGAAGCAGGACACCATCAGGCCCACCAGCTGCATTCCCTGCCTGATGGATGGATGGGTACAAGACAGCAGGAGCTGAACTTTCTCTTGAAGGACCTCCACCTTCTGCTGAGGAAGAAAGATCTTGACCTGAGCTGAATCCAGAATCAGGATCAGGATCCAGAAACCCTGGATCAGGTGTTTGTGATGTCCCCTCAGGTCAGGCTGTCTTTAGTGTGGTGGCTGGTCTCAGGGAACCTGCTGGGGGGGCAGGTCCTTTCTGGCCCCCTGCTGGGAGACTGTCACCACGGATGCCAGTCTGACAGGTTGGGGGGATTCTGGAAGTCCCTGAAATTCCAGGGTCAGTGGGGCCCTCAGGAGGCCCATGCCCCTATCAACATTCTGGATTTGAGGGCAATTAGGTTGGTTCGTGCCCACTTAACCCCACACCTGAGGGGTCGGGCTCTTCAGGTCCGCTTGGACAACCAGACGGCGGTTGCCTACATCAATCATCAGGGAGAGACCCGGAGCAAGAGGGCCCTCAAGGAAGTGTCCTTGATACTGTCCTGGGCGGAGGAAAATGTTCCCTGCATCTCAGCTGTGTACATCCTGGGGGTGGAGAATCTGGAGGCAGACTCTCTGAGCAGGGGAGCCTCTCGTCTGGGAGAGTGGTCCCTCAGCAGCAAGGTGTTTCACTCCATGTGCCATCCCTCGGGTCAGCCTAACATGGATCCCGCGCGTCCCGTCATAATCACAAGCTTCCAGTTTTTGTCCCTGTCCCAGGATCCTCTGGCCTTGGCCACAGATGCCCTGGCAATGTCTTGGACGAGGTTCCAGCTCCTGTATGTGTCCCCCCCGTTTCCACTGCTGGGCAGGGTGCTGCGCAAGATAGTTCAGGAAGGGGTGCCAACCATCCTGGTGGCCCCTTGTTGGCCAAGAAGAGTGTGGTTCGCAGACATCGTGCAGTTGGCAGTAGATCAGTACACTCTGCCACTGGTTCCAGATCTGCTCACTCAGGGACACCTACGCCACCCCAATTTACAAACACGGGCTTTGACGGTCTGGCTGTTGAAACCTCCATCTTGATGGAAAAAGGGCTGCCTGCCTCGGTGGTGAATACTATGATGAGGGCTAGGAAGAGGTCCTCTTCTTCCATCCATTACAGGGTTTGGCGTACTTACATTGACTCCCACTCGCTTCCCTGTCGTGTGTTTTCTAATCCTAGGATTCTGGAATTTCTCCAACATGGTTTGGATCTGGGTCTTCAGCTCAGTACTCTGAGAGGCCATGTGTCTGCTTTGGCTATTTTCTTCCAAAGATCCTTTGCTCAGCATCCCCTGGTCAAGACTTTTTCCAGGGGGTTACTCACATGCGTCCCCCACGTAAGAAGAGTATGGAGCAAATGCTTTAGTAAGGGCACTTTAGTTTTGGGCACTGGGTTGGCGATAGGTGACTACATAATCTCCTTTTTTTAGGTATGGGTTACTTTAAAGCTGTTGTTAAATGTTTAACTCACCTTATGTTGATTTTTTTTTAAAGCTTTTTGTGATTCACTAAGTTGTGTATAATGTAACAGATTACGCACAGCTGTGGCCATGGTAAAGACAGCAAGGTAGACCTGGTATGGTATTCTGTCATCAGAGTAATATAAAAGGCCTTTCATACTTCGCTCTTCAAGACAATGAGAGAGTGAACTTTTTATTGTCTTAGAAATTAACAAGTTCTTTAGTGTATTTTTGGAAAAGCATCCTAATGCCTGTATCCAAATATCTTCCAGTATTGGGTCAGTTGAGCGAATGGATGTGTGAATACTATCAAAATATTCCTGCATTCCATAGACTAAAACGTCGGAATAGTCAAACACGAAACTACAATTTACCGGATATGTGTTTTCTTTGGTCATTGTTAGTTCTGTTACTTTTGACCAGGAAGTTGGAAGAATAACAGTCTTGTGATAGAAAATATCAGCTGCCTGGGAGATAAATTCCACAAAAGCTCTACTATGAGTTCCACAGATAACAATGACTTCTGTGGACATAAGGCTCGATTCAGAGAGACACAAAAAAACTTTCGGTTTGGTGCCGACGTCGTAACATTTTCAAAATTTCCCGCTCTCGTATGAATGTGCGAGCGATTCCAAGCATGCTTCGTAAACCTTCCGTCGAGCGCACGGACGGACGTATGCCAGAGTACGCAGACGAGGATGTCATTTTCATTCGTGAATTTTCTGATTCCATTTTCACAACTACCAACGTAGCCTTTCGTTTTTGCCCTTTTCCCATCGTATCCTCACACGAATCCTTTACGTTTCCCGCTACATCCTGCTTCACTTTTTCCCAAAGTATTCGTCCAGACGAAATTCTTACGATATTGCGCCTGCGCACTACAAACTTATCTCATTAAAGTGCTCGCATACATAATTTCACTCCCATCACTTATCATCCAAAAAAACTCACCCTAACCACTTAGCGCTATCCTGCCTTTTCCCTTGAGGTCCCTTAAAGCTCACCCTAACCACTTAGCGCTTTGGTTCTTCTTCCATTTTCACACCCTAAAACTTACCCAAATCACTTAGCGCTTTGGTTCTTCTTCCATTTTCACACCCTAAAACTTACCCAAATCACTTAGCGCCTTGTTTCTTCTTCCATTTTCACACCCTAAAACTTACCCAAATCACTTAGCGCTTTGTTTCTTCTTCCATTTTCACACCCTAAAACTTACCCAAATCACTTAGCGCTTTGTTTCTTCTTCCATTTTCACACCCTAAAACTTACCCAAATCACTTAGCGCTTTGTTTCTTCTTCCATTTTCACACCCTAAAACTTACCCAAATCACTTAGCGCCTTGTTTCTTCTTCCATTTTCACACCCTAAAACTTACCCAAATCACTTAGCGCTTTGGTTCTTCTTCCATTTTCACACCCTAAAACTTACCCAAATCACTTAGCGCTTTGTTTCTTCTTCCATTTTCACACCCTAAAACTTACCCAAATCACTTAGCACTTTGTTTCTTCTTCCATTTTCACACCCTAAAACTTACCCAAATCACTTAGCGCTTTGTTTCTTCTTCCATTTTCACACCCTAAAACTTACCCAAATCACTTAGCGCTTTGGTTCTTCTTCCATTTTCACACCCTAAAACTTACCCAAATCACTTAGAGCTTTGGTTCTTCTTCCATTTTCACACCCTAAAACTGACCCAAATCACTTAGAGCTTTGGTTCTTCTTCCATTTTCACACCCTAAAACTGACCCAAATCACTTAGAGCTTTGGTTCTTCTTCCATTTTCACACCCTAAAACTTACCCAAATCACTTAGAGCTTTGGTTCTTCTTCCATTTTCACACCCTAAAACTTACCCAAATCACTTAGCGCCTTGTTTCTTCTTCCATTTTCACACCCTAAAACTTACCCAAATCACTTAGCGCTTTGTTTCTTCTTCCATTTTCTGTCCCTAAAACTTACCCAAATCATTTAGCGCTTTGGTTCTTCTTCCATTTTCACACCCTAAAACTTACCCAAATCACTTAGCGCTTTGGTTCTTCTTCCATTTTCACACCCTAAAACTTACCCAAATCACTTAGCGCTTTGTTTCTTCTTCCATTTTCACACCCTAAAACTTACCCAAATCACATAGCGCCTTGTTTCTTCTTCCATTTTCTGTCCCTAAAACTTACCCAAATCACTTAGCGCTTTGTTTCTTCTTCCATTTTCACACCCTAAAACTTACCCAAATCACTTAGCGCTTTGGTTCTTCTTCCATTTTCACACCCTAAAACTTAAACAAATCACTTAGCGCTTTGTTTCTTCTTCCATTTTCACACCCTAAAACTTACCCAAATCACTTAGAGCTTTGGTTCTTCGTCCATTTTCACACCCTAAAACTGACCCAAATCACTTAGCGCTTTGTTTCTTCTTCCATTTTCACACCCTAAAACTTACCCAAATCACTTAGAGCTTTGGTTCTTCTTCCATTTTCACACCCTAAAACTTACCCAAATCACTTAGAGCTTTGTTTCTTCTTCCATTTTCACACCCTAAAACTTACCCAAATCACTTAGCGCTTTGTTTCTTCTTCCATTTTCACACCCTAAAACTTACCCAAATCACTTAGCGCTTTGGTTCTTCGTCCATTTTCACACCCTAAAACTTACCCAAATCACTTAGCGCCTTGTTTCTTCTTCCATTTTCACACCCTAAAACTTACCCAAATCACTTAGCGCTTTGTTTCTTCTTCCATTTTCACACCCTAAAACTTACCCAAATCACTTAGCGCTTTGGTTCCTCTTCCATTTTCACACCCTAAAACTTACCCAAATCACTTAGCGCTTTGTTTCTTCTTCCATTTTCACACCCTAAAACTTACCCAAATCACTTAGCGCTTTGGTTCTTCTTCCATTTTCACACCCTAAAACTGACCCAAATCACTTAGCGCTTTGGTTCTTCTTCCATTTTCACACCCTAAAACTTACCCAAATCACTTAGCGCTTTGTTTCTTCTTCCATTTTCACACCCTAAAACTTACCCAAATCACTTAGCGCTTTGGTTCTTCTTCCATTTTCACACCCTAAAACTGACCCAAATCACTTAGCGCTTTGGTTCTTCTTCCATTTTCACACCCTAAAACTTACCCAAATCACTTAGCGCTTTGGTTCTTCTTCCATTTTCACACCCTAAAACTGACCCAAATCACTTAGAGCTTTGGTTCTTCGTCCATTTTCACACCCTAAAACTGACCCAAATCACTTAGCGCTTTGGTTCTTCTTCCATTTTCACACCCTAAAACTGACCCAAATCACTTAGAGCTTTGGTTCTTCTTCCATTTTCACACCCTAAAACTGACCCAAATCACTTAGCGCTTTGGTTCTTCGTCCATTTTCACACCCTAAAACTTACCCAAATCACTTAGCGCTTTGGTTCTTCTTCCATTTTCACACCCTAAAACTTACCCAAATCACTTAGCGCTTTGGTTCTTCTTCCATTTTCACACCCTAAAACTTACCCAAATCACTTAGCGCTTTTTTTCTTCTTCCATTTTCACACCCTAAAACTTACCCAAATCACTTAGCGCTTTGGTTCTTCTTCCATTTTCACACCCTAAAACTTACCCAAATCACTTAGCGCTATGGTTCTTCTTCCATTTTCTG
This sequence comes from Gastrophryne carolinensis, assembly GCA_027917425.1. Taxonomy (NCBI): domain Eukaryota; kingdom Metazoa; phylum Chordata; class Amphibia; order Anura; family Microhylidae; genus Gastrophryne; species Gastrophryne carolinensis. The sequence continues at coordinate 30,301,360 of CM051234.1, forward strand.
TCCCTAAAATTTACCCAAATCACTTAGCGCTTTGTTTCTTCTTCCATTTTCACACCCTAAAACTTACCCAAATCACTTAGCGCTTTTTTTCTTCTTCCATTTTCACACCCTAAAACTGACCCAAATCACTTAGCGCTTTGGTTCTTCGTCCATTTTCACACCCTAAAACTTACCCAAATCACTTAGCGCTTTGTTTCTTCTTCCATTTTCACACCCTAAAACTTACCCAAATCACTTAGCGCTTTGGTTCTTCTTCCATTTTCACACCCTAAAACTTACCCAAATCACTTAGAGCTTTGGTTCTTCGTCCATTTTCACACCCTAAAACTTACCCAAATCACTTAGCGCTTTTTTTCTTCTTCCATTTTCACACCCTAAAACTGACCCAAATCACTTAGCGCTTTGGTTCTTCGTCCATTTTCACACCCTAAAACTTACCCAAATCACTTAGCGCTTTGTTTCTTCTTCCATTTTCACACCCTAAAACTTACCCAAATCACTTAGAGCTTTGGTTCTTCGTCCATTTTCACACCCTAAAACTTACCCAAATCACTTAGCGCTTTGGTTCTTCGTCCATTTTCACACCCTAAAACTTACCCAAATCACTTAGAGCTTTGTTTCTTCTTCCATTTTCACACCCTAAAACTTACCCAAATCACTTAGCGCTTTGTTTCTTCGTCCATTTTCACACCCTAAAACTTACCCAAATCACTTAGCGCTTTGTTTCTTCTTCCATTTTCACACCCTAAAACTTACCCAAATCACTTAGCGCTTTTTTTCTTCTTCCATTTTCACACCCTAAAACTGACCCAAATCACTTAGCGCTTTGGTTCTTCGTCCATTTTCACACCCTAAAACTTACCCAAATCACTTAGCGCTTTGTTTCTTCTTCCATTTTCACACCCTAAAACTTACCCAAATCACTTAGAGCTTTGGTTCTTCGTCCATTTTCACACCCTAAAACTTACCCAAATCACTTAGCGCTTTGGTTCTTCGTCCATTTTCACACCCTAAAACTTACCCAAATCACTTAGAGCTTTGTTTCTTCTTCCATTTTCACACCCTAAAACTTACCCAAATCACTTAGCGCTTTGTTTCTTCGTCCATTTTCACACCCTAAAACTTACCCAAATCACTTAGCGCTTTGTTTCTTCTTCCATTTTCACACCCTAAAACTTACCCAAATCACTTAGCGCTTTGTTTCTTCTTCCATTTTCACACCCTAAAACTTACCCAAATCACTTAGCGCTTTGGTTCTTCTTCCATTTTCACACCCTAAAACTGACCCAAATCACTTAGCGCTTTGGTTCTTCTTCCATTTTCACACCCTAAAACTGACCCAAATCACTTAGAGCTTTGGTTCTTCGTCCATTTTCACACCCTAAAACTGACCCAAATCACTTAGCGCTTTGGTTCTTCTTCCATTTTCACACCCTAAAACTGACCCAAATCACTTAGAGCTTTGGTTCTTCGTCCATTTTCACACCCTAAAACTGACCCAAATCACTTAGCGCTTTGGTTCTTCGTCCATTTTCACACCCTAAAACTTACCCAAATCACTTAGCGCTTTGGTTCTTCTTCCATTTTCACACCCTAAAACTTACCCAAATCACTTAGCGCTTTGGTTCTTCTTCCATTTTCACACCCTAAAACTTACCCAAATCACTTAGCGCTTTTTTTCTTCTTCCATTTTCACACCCTAAAACTTACCCAAATCACTTAGCGCTTTGGTTCTTCTTCCATTTTCACACCCTAAAACTTACCCAAATCACTTAGCGCTATGGTTCTTCTTCCATTTTCTGTCCCTAAAATTTACCCAAATCACTTAGCGCTTTGTTTCTTCTTCCATTTTCACACCCTAAAACTTACCCAAATCACTTAGCGCTTTTTTTCTTCTTCCATTTTCACACCCTAAAACTGACCCAAATCACTTAGCGCTTTGGTTCTTCGTCCATTTTCACACCCTAAAACTTACCCAAATCACTTAGCGCTTTGTTTCTTCTTCCATTTTCACACCCTAAAACTTACCCAAATCACTTAGCGCTTTGGTTCTTCTTCCATTTTCACACCCTAAAACTTACCCAAATCACTTAGAGCTTTGGTTCTTCGTCCATTTTCACACCCTAAAACTTACCCAAATCACTTAGCGCTTTTTTTCTTCTTCCATTTTCACACCCTAAAACTGACCCAAATCACTTAGCGCTTTGGTTCTTCGTCCATTTTCACACCCTAAAACTTACCCAAATCACTTAGCGCTTTGTTTCTTCTTCCATTTTCACACCCTAAAACTTACCCAAATCACTTAGAGCTTTGGTTCTTCGTCCATTTTCACACCCTAAAACTTACCCAAATCACTTAGCGCTTTGGTTCTTCGTCCATTTTCACACCCTAAAACTTACCCAAATCACTTAGCGCTTTGTTTCTTCTTCCATTTTCACACCCTAAAACTTACCCAAATCACTTAGCGCTTTGTTTCTTCGTCCATTTTCACACCCTAAAACTTACCCAAATCACTTAGCGCTTTGTTTCTTCTTCCATTTTCACACCCTAAAACTTACCCAAATCACTTAGAGCTTTGTTTCTTCTTCCATTTTCACACCCTAAAACTTACCCAAATCACTTAGCGCTTTGTTTCTTCGTCCATTTTCACACCCTAAAACTTACCCAAATCACTTAGCGCTTTGTTTCTTCTTCCATTTTCACACCCTAAAACTTACCCAAATCACTTAGAGCTTTGTTTCTTCTTCCATTTTCACACCCTAAAACTTACCCAAATCACTTAGCGCTTTGTTTCTTCTTCCATTTTCACACCCTAAAACTTACCCAAATCACTTAGCGCTTTGTTTCTTCGTCCATTTTCACACCCTAAAACTTACCCAAATCACTTAGCGCTTTGGTTCTTCTTCCATTTTCACACCCTAAAACTTACCCAAATCACTTAGCGCTTTGTTTCTTCGTCCATTTTCACACCCTAAAACTTACCCAAATCACTTAGCGCTTTGGTTCTTCTTCCATTTTCACACCCTAAAACTTACCCAAATCACTTAGCGCTTTGGTTCTTCTTCCATTTTCGGTCCCTAAAACTTACCCAAATCACTTAGCGCTTTGTTTCTTCTTCCATTTTCACACCCTAAAACTTACCCAAATCACTTAGCGCTTTGTTTCTTCTTCCATTTTCACACCCTAAAACTTACCCAAATCACTTAGCGCTTTGGTTCTTCTTCCATTTTCACACCCTAAAACTTACCCAAATCACTTAGCGCTTTGGTTCTTCTTCCATTTTCACACCCTAAAACTTACCCAAATCACTTAGCGCTTTGTTTCTTCTTCCATTTTCACACCCTAAAACTTACCCAAATCACTTAGCGCTTTGTTTCTTCTTCCATTTTCACACCCTAAAACTTACCCAAATCACTTAGCGCTTTGGTTCTTCTTCCATTTTCACACCCTAAAACTTACCCAAATCACTTAGCGCTTTGTTTCTTCTTCCATTTTCACACCCTAAAACTTACCCAAATCACTTAGCGCTTTGTTTCTTCTTCCATTTTCACACCCTAAAACTTACCCAAATCACTTAGCGCTTTGTTTCTTCTTCCATTTTCACACCCTAAAACTTACCCAAATCACTTAGCGCTTTGTTTCTTCTTCCATTTTCACACCCTAAAACTTACCCAAATCACTTAGCGCTTTGGTTCTTCTTCCATTTTCACACCCTAAAACTTACCCAAATCACTTAGCGCTTTGGTTCTTCTTCCATTTTCACACCCTAAAACTTACCCAAATCACTTAGCACTTTGGTTCTTCTTCCATTTTCACACCCTAAAACTTACCCAAATCACTTAGCGCTTTGTTTCTTCTTCCATTTTCACACCCTAAAACTTACCCAAATCACTTAGCGCTTTAGTTCTTCTTCCATTTTCACACCCTAAAACTTACCCAAATCACTTAGCGCTTTGGTTCTTCTTCCATTTTCACACCCTAAAACTTACCCAAATCACTTAGCGCTTTGTTACTTCTTCCATTTCCACACCCTAAAACTTACCCAAATCACTTAGCGCCTTGTTTCTTCTTCCATTTTCGGTCCCTAAAACTTACCCAAATCACTTAGCGCTTTGTTTCTTCTTCCATTTTCGGTCCCTAAAACTTACCCAAATCACTTAGCGCTTTGTTTCTTCTTCCATTTTCACACCCTAAAACTTACCCAAATCACTTAGCGCTTTGTTTCTTCTTCCATTTTCGGTCCCTAAAACTTACCCAAATCACTTAGCGCTTTGTTTCTTCTTCCATTTTCACACCCTAAAACTTACCCAAATCACTTAGCGCTTTGGTTCTTAGCGGCCGGGAACAGAGGACGACGAGCCGCCGCCTGCCGGGGACGCCGCCCAGCCCGACCAAGTACAGCCGGCGTGGGACCGGAGGACAGGTGAGTGCGTGGTCCCCGTGACACTACCCCCCCCTTCACGAGGGGCCTCAGGACCCTTACCAGGCTTATCAGGGTTTTCACGATGAAATCTATTGACCAAGGTTCTGGCATGAACATCCTTGGCCGGTACCCAACACCTCTCCTCAGGACCAAAACCTTTCCAATCAATTAAATACTGTAATGAATTTTGAACCACACGAGCGTCAAGTATTCTGTTAATTTCATATTCAGGTTCATCTCCCATTACAACCGGAGGAGGAGATGACACCTGAATATTTCTGGCAGATTTTAACAAAGAGACATGAAAGGTTGACGGAATCTTCATGAACATAGGCAACTTGACTTTAAAGGTAACATTACTCAGTTTGTTAGTGATGGGAAAAGGACCGATTTACTTAGGGCCTAATTTAGACGAGGGTTGTCTAAGGGCGATATTCCTTGTGGACACCCAGACCCAGTCGCCCACCTGAAATGGTGGTTCTCGCGATCTATGTCGGTCCGCAAACACTTTATATTTTCTGGAGGCTTTCTTAAGATTCGTCTGTATCTCAGACCACACCTTAGTCCTCTCCCGTAGCCATTCCTCCAAGGCCGGCAAGTTGGAGGAAGGACCAGAGAAGGATGACGCCTTAGGATTCCTGCCATAGTTACAGAAAAATGGCGAAAACTTAGTCGACTCGCTAGGCGCGTTGTTAAAGGCGAATTCTGCAAATTCGATAAATTCCGCCCACAGCTCTTGACGGTCAGACACGAAACAGCGTAAATATTGTTCTAAGCTCTGATTCACCCGCTCGGTCTGTCCGTTAGACTGGGGGTGATAAGCTGTAGAAAGAGAAACTTTAATACCTAAGCGATTACAGAAAGCTTTCCAGAAACGGGATATAAACTGAACCCCCCGATCTGAAACAATATTCTGTGGTATACCATGAAGGCGAAAAACATGCTTAATGAATAATTGTACTAAGTCTGGCGCCGACGGAAGTTTTACTAAAGGGATAAAGTGTGCCATTTTACTGAAGCGATCCACCACCACCCAGATTACAGTATTCCCCTGCGACGGAGGTAGATCGACAATAAAATCCATGGATATGTGAGACCATGGCTCGCTAGGAATTTCTAGAGGTACTAATAATCCCGCTGGCGACCCATGGATTGTTTTACTCCGGGCACATACAGGGCATGCTTCGACAAAGGCGGTTATGTCACGTCTGATGGTGGGACACCAGACATGGCGTTTGGCGACAGCCAAGGTCTTCCGAATCCCTAAGTGACCGGCGGACTTGGCATCATGAAGTTCCTGTAAAACAGCGAGACATAAATGAGGTGGAACAAATAAACATTCAGAGGGTTTACCAGGAGGAGAATCAATCTGGAATGGCGTCAAAGAGCTAGACAGATCAGGGAGAAGAGCACCCACAATGCAACCTAAGGGCAGAATCGGTTCAGCAGGACCAACTTGGTCCTTACAATCCCCAAAGTTTCTAGATAGGGCGTCTGCTTTGGTATTCTTCTTCCCTGGTTTATAGGTAATAATTAGTGATGAGCGAGTAGTATTCGACCGAGCCGGTATTCGATCGAATACTACGCTGTTCGTCATACTCGATTTCGATCGAGTACAGCGGCGATGGCGCACTCACAATTCGTTACCCCTCCCACCTTCCCTGGCGCGTTTTTTACACCAATCACCATGCAGGGGGGGGTGGGACAGGTCCTGGGAGGACGCTGGCATCGCGAAAACGGCGTCTACACGCATTGGCTGGAAAAACCATGTGACCTCGAATATACAAAACTCAGCACTTCCTCTTCGTCAGCATTAGCAGCTTGAACTTAGTGAGGGACAGACGCTCACAGCAGGGAAAGACAGGTTGTCGCTGGCAGGGCCCCAGAAGCTCGGAATATCGCTTTTACCACCATCTATACCAGCTACCAGAAGACAAGAGAGTCATTAAGAGCCCTTATTAGGGCTACTACGCTGAACGGTATATGGCTCATATGTAGGCAGGCAGGGCCCCAGAAGCTCAGAATATAGCTTTTACCACCATATATACCAGCTACCAGAAGACAAGAGAGTCATTAAGAGCCCTTATTAGGGCTACTATGCTGAACAGTATATAGCTCATATGTAGTCAGGCAGGGCCCCAGAAGCTCAGAATATAGCTTTTACCACCATATATACCAGCTACCAGAAGACAAGAGAGTCCTTAAGAGCCCTTATTAGGGCTACTACGCTGAACAGTATATAGCTCATATTCTATGTAGTCAGGCAGGGCCCCAGAAGCTCAGAATATAGCTTTTACCACCATATATACCAGCTACCAGAAGACAAGAGAGTCCTTAAGAGCCCTTATTAGGGCTACTACGCTGAACAGTATATAGCTCATATCCTATGTAGGCAGGCAGGGCCCCAGAAGCTCAGAATATAGCTTTTACCACCATATATACCAGCTACCAGAAGACAAGAGAGTCCTTAAGAGCCCTTATTAGGGCTACTACGCTGAACAGTATATAGCTCATATTCTATGTAGTCAGGCAGGGCCCCAGAAGCTCAGAATATAGCTTTTACCACCATATATACCAGCTACCAGAAGACAAGAGAGTCCTTAAGAGCCCTTATTAGGGCTACTACGCTGAACAGTATATAGCTCATATTCTATGTAGTCAGGCAGGGCCCCAGAAGCTCAGAATATAGCTTTTACTACCATATATACCAGCTACCAGAAGACAAGAGAGTCCTTAAGAGCCCTTATTAGGGCTACTACGCTGAACAGTATATAGCTCATATTCTATGTAGTCAGGCAGGGCCCCAGAAGCTCAGAATATAGCTTTTACCACCATATATACCAGCTACCAGAAGACAAGAGAGTCCTTAAGAGCCCTTATTAGGGCTACTACGCTGAACAGTATATAGCTCATATTCTATGTAGTCAGGCAGGGCCCCAGAAGCTCAGAATATAGCTTTTACCACCATATATACCAGCTACCAGAAGACAAGAGAGTCCTTAATCCCTTATTAGTGCTGCTATGCTGAACAGTATATAGCTCATATTCTATGTAGTCAGGCAGGGCCCCAGAAGCTCAGAATATAGCTTTTACCACCATATATACCAGCTACCAGAAGACAAGAAAATCCTTAATCCCTTATTAGTGCTGCTATGCTGAACAGTATATAGCTCATATTCTATGTAGTCAGGCAGGGCCCCAGAAGCTCAGAATATAGCTTTTACCACCATATATACCAGCTACCAGAAGACAAGAGAGTCCTTAAGAGCCCTTATTAGGGCTACTACGCTGAACAGTATATAGCTCATATTCTATGTAGTCAGGCAGGGCCCCAGAAGCTCAGAATATAGCTTTTACCACCATATATACCAGCTACCAGAAGACAAGAGAGTCCTTAATCCCTTATTAGTGCTGCTATGCTGAACAGTATATAGCTCATATTCTATGTAGTCAGGCAGGGCCCCAGAAGCTCAGAATATAGCTTTTACCACCATATATACCAGCTACCAGAAGACAAGAGAGTCCTTAAGAGCCCTTATTAGGGCTACTACGCTGAACAGTATATAGCTCATATTCTATGTAGTCAGGCAGGGCCCCAGAAGCTCAGAATATAGCTTTTACCACCATATATACCAGCTACCAGAAGACAAGAGAGTCCTTAATCCCTTATTAGTGCTGCTATGCTGAACAGTATATAGCTCATATTCTATGTAGTCAGGCAGGGCCCCAGAAGCTCAGAATATAGCTTTTACCACCATATATACCAGCTACCAGAAGACAAGAGAGTCCTTAAGAGCCCTTATTAGGGCTACTACGCTGAACAGTATATAGCTCATATTCTATGTAGTCAGGCAGGGCCCCAGAAGCTCAGAATATAGCTTTTACCACCATATATACCAGCTACCAGAAGACAAGAGAGTCCTTAAGAGCCCTTATTAGGGCTACTACGCTGAACAGTATATAGCTCATATTCTATGTAGTCAGGCAGGGCCCCAGAAGCTCAGAATATAGCTTTTACCACCATATATACCAGCTACCAGAAGACAAGAGAGTGCTTAAGAGCCCTTATTAGGGCTACTACGCTGAACAGTATATAGCTCATATTCTATGTAGTCAGGCAGGGCCCCAGAAGCTCAGAATATAGCTTTTACCACCATATATACCAGCTACCAGAAGACAAGAGAGTCCTTAATCCCTTATTAGTGCTGCTATGCTGAACAGTATATAGCTCATATTCTATGTAGTCAGGCAGGGCCCCAGAAGCTCAGAATATAGCTTTTACCACCATATATACCAGCTACCAGAAGACAAGAGAGTCCTTAAGAGCCCTTATTAGGGCTACTACGCTGAACAGTATATAGCTCATATTCTATGTAGTCAGGCAGGGCCCCAGAAGCTCAGAATATAGCTTTTACCACCATATATACCAGCTACCAGAAGACAAGAGAGTCCTTAAGAGCCCTTATTAGGGCTACTACGCTGAACAGTATATAGCTCATATTCTATGTAGTCAGGCAGGGCCCCAGAAGCTCAGAATATAGCTTTTACCACCATATATACCAGCTACCAGAAGACAAGAGAGTCCTTAATCCCTTATTAGTGCTGCTATGCTGAACAGTATATAGCTCATATTCTATGTAGTCAGGCAGGGCCCCAGAAGCTCAGAATATAGCTTTTACCACCATATATACCAGCTACCAGAAGACAAGAGAGTCCTTAAGAGCCCTTATTAGGGCTACTACGCTGAACAGTATATAGCTCATATTCTATGTAGTCAGGCAGGGCCCCAGAAGCTCAGAATATAGCTTTTACCACCATATATACCAGCTACCAGAAGACAAGAGAGTCCTTAAGAGCCTTTATTAGGGCTACTACGCTGAACAGTATATAGCTCATATTCTATGTAGTCAGGCAGGGCCCCAGAAGCTCAGAATATAGCTTTTACCACCATATATACCAGCTACCAGAAGACAAGAGAGTCCTTAATCCCTTATTAGTGCTGCTATGCTGAACAGTATATAGCTCATATTCTATGTAGTCAGGCAGGGCCCCAGAAGCTCAGAATATAGCTTTTACCACCATATATACCAGCTACCAGAAGACAAGAGAGTCCTTAATCCCTTATTAGTGCTGCTATGCTGAACAGTATATAGCTCATATTCTATGTAGTCAGGCAGGGCCCCAGAAGCTCAGAATATAGCTTTTACCACCATATATACCAGCTACCAGAAGACAAGAGAGTCATTAAGAGCCCTTATTAGGGCTACTACGCTGAACAGTATATAGCTCATATCCTATGTAGGCAGGCAGGGCCCTAGAAGCTCAGAATCTCGCATTTACCACCATATATACCAGCTACCAGAAGACAAGAGAGTCATTAAGAGCCCTTATTAGGGCTACTATGCTGAACAGTATATAGCTCATTCTAGCTATATACACACTGCACACAACGGCTGCTTTAGTGAGGGGTAGCTGCTGCTGCTGGAATAGGGACAGAAAGACTTCAGTGGTGTATTACCACCTATATACAAAACTATATACACTCTGCTCAAAACGGCTGCTTTAGTGAGGGGTAGCTGCTGATGCTGGAATAGGGACAGAAAGACTTCAGTGGTGTATTAGCACCTATATACAAAACTATATTTTGCACTACTGTTTTGTGTCCTCTGTGCCAACAAAACCTTGTTATATACCCGGTGCGTATAGGCACCATTTCACCTTCTGGCAGTATACGGCTGTATAGCCAGGTGTTTTTCTTAAAAATATTTTTATATTTGGCACTACTGTTTTGTGTCCTCTTTACCAACAAAACCTTGTTATATACCCGGTGCGTATAGGCACCATTTCACCTTCTGGCAGTATACGGCTGTATAGCCAGGTGTTTTTCTTAAAAATATTTTTATATTTGGCACTACTGTTTTGTGTCCTCTTTACCAACAAAACCTTGTTATATACCCGGTGCGTATAGGCACCATTTCACCTTCTGGCAGTATACGGCTGTATAGCCAGGTGTTTTTCTTAAAAATATTTTTATATTTGGCACTACTGTTTTGTGTCCTCTTTACCAACAAAACCTTGTTATATACCCGGTGCGTATATAGGCACCATTTCATCTTCTGGCAGTATACGGCTGTATAGCCAGTTGTTTTTCTTAAAAATATTTTTATATTTGGCACTACTGTTTTGTGTCCTCTTTACCAACAAAACCTTGTTATATACCCGGTGCGTATAGGCACCATTTCACCTTCTGGCAGTATACGGCTGTATAGCCAGGTGTTCTTAAAAATATATTTATATTTGGCACTACTGTTTTGTGTCCTCTGTGCCAACAAAACACTGTTTTATACACGGTGCGTATAGGCACCATTTCACCTTCTGGCAGTATACGGCTGTATAGCCAGGTGTTCTTCTTAAAAATATTTTTATATTTGGCATAACGCGTGGCCAAAAAAGTAAAACGTCTGAAATGCGGAGGGCTAGCGCAAAGGGACGTGGACGAGGACGGGGGCGCGGAAATGCTGGTGGGGGCACAAACCGCGTTGAAGCCAGTGGGGATACAATGCGTGCTGGTGAGGGGCAGCCAGCATTACGCTCATCCAGCTTCCCTGCCTTTATGGGACAGTTATGCGGGGGGCGGGGTACACCTCTGTTAAAGCCTGAGCAGCGTGAACAGGTGGTGCAATGGATGGCCGATAACGCTTCCAGTCACTTGTCCACCACCCAGTCATCCACACAGTCTCACTCTGACCCTCCTTCCTCCCAACCTGGCCAACAGAGTCAGCCCACCCTTGACCCCTCCCAGGACCTCTTTTCGGGTCCTTTTCCAGATGTGCTGCAAGAATCCCAGGAGCTAGCAGAGGAATTTGTTTGTAGTGATGCCCAAACACTTGAGTATCCGCCATCTGCTAGTGATGTGGACCCGGAACCAGCATCTGCTATCATGAGCGATGATGATGATGAGACGCAGTTGCCATCAAGGGAGGCTGTTGGAATGTCCAGTGGGCAGGAGGAGGAGCAGAGAGAGGAAGTGGAAGAGGAGGTGGTGGACGACGAAATGACCGACCCCACTTGGACAGGGGTGATGTCCAGCGGGGAAAGCAGTGGAGATGCGGTCTGCGCATCACCGAATAAGGCAGCAAGAGGCAGAGGACAGTCCAGAGGCAGAGGACAGTCCAGAGGCAGAGGACAGTCCAGACAGAGAAGGCAGGCCACAGCCAGCAGGGCCGAAGCTCTTCCCGGCAGCAGGCAGTCGCGCGAAGCTCCCCCATCGAGGCCTCGTACTTCTGTGGTGTGGAGATTTTTTAATGTTTGCGCGGATGACAAACTGAGCACGGTTTGCGCAATCTGCCACTCAAAACTGAGTAGGGGCTCTGAGAAGAGCAATCTGACCACCTCAGGCATGCGCCGTCACTTGGAATTCAAGCACTGGGCTGAGTGGGAGAGAGCAAACGCAATACAACCTGCGCCCCGTCTTGCTGCCACTGCCTCTTCCCCTTTGTTGTGTGCTGCCACTGCGGTCCAGACCTCCAGCCAGGACACCTCCACATCTGCCTCTGCCTCGGCTACTTTGGGGCCTTCTCCTTCAGCCCCCCCTTCCCCCGCATCTTCGTCTGCACCTTCCATCTCCTCGTCCCATCAACTGTCCATCTCGCAGGCGTTCAACCGCAGGCGGAAGTACGCCTCCAGTCACCCCCAAGCCCAAGCCTTAACCTGCCTCATCTCCAAACTGCTGGCCCTGGAGATGTTGCCGTTTAGGCTTGTGGAGACGCAGGCCTTCCGCGACCTGATGGCAGCTGCCGCACCTCGCTATTCCGTCCCTAGCCGCCACTATTTTTCCCGGTGTGGCGTCCCCGCCCTGCACCAGCACGTGTCGCGTAACATCAGGCGGGCCCTGAGGTACGCAGTCAGCGCAAAGGTCCACTTGACCACCGACTCGTGGACAAGCGCTTGCGGCCAAGGACGCTACATCTCTTTGACGGCACACTGGGTGAATGTTGTGGAAGCGGGGACGGGGTCGCAAACAGGGACGGCCTACATACCACCCCCGCCCAAGATTGCCAGCACGGGTTCTGATAGACCCCCCTCCTCTTCCTCCTCCTCCTCCTCCTCTGCCTTAACATCGCCCTCAGCCCCTAGCTGGAAGCGTTGCAGCACTGGCGCGGGGAGACGTCAGCAGGCGGTGCTTAAGCTCATCAGCTTGGGCAACAGGAAGCACAGCGCCGCAGAGGTGAGGCACGCCATATTGCAGCAGACAGAGATGTGGCTGTCGCCGCTGCAGCTAGGACCAGGCATGGTCGTGTGCGATAATGGCCGTAACCTGGTGGCGGCTCTGGAGCTTGCAGAACTCAATCACGTACCATGCCTGGCCCACGTTTTTAATTTGGTAGTACAAAAGTTTCTAAAGACTTACCCCAACCTGGCAGAGCTACTGGTCAAAGTGCGGCGCTTGTGCGCTCACTTTCGGAAGTCAACTGTAGCTGCTGCTAGCTTAAAAAAAATCCAGCAACGCCTCCATTTGCCTCAACATTGGCTGTTGTGCGACCTGCCCACTCGCTGGAATTCCACCTATTGCATGTTGGCCAGGGTGTGTGAGCAGCAGAAAGCATTGATGGAGTACCAGATGATGCATCCACGCGTGCCTCCAACTCAGCTCCCTCAGTTTGCCAACCACGAGTGGCCATGGATGGCAGACATATGCGATGTATTGCGTATCTTTGAGGAGTCCACTAAGAAGGTCAGCAGCGAGGACGCTATAGTGAGCGTAACCATCCCGCTCCTATGCGTCCTTAAAGAATCGTTCATCGCAATAAGGGAGAACGCATTGCACACAGAGGAGATGGGGGTAGGAGGAGACGCAACGCAGGTAGACAGTCAGACCACACTTTTGTCTGCTGCTCGGTGGCAGTTGCAGGAGGAGGAGGATGAGGAGGAGGAGGACAACGTGGAGGTGGCTGTGGAAGAGGATGCTGGCGGCGAGGGTAGCAGTCAGGCTGTGTGGGTCCCATTGGTTCAGCGCGGATGGGGCGGAGAGGAGGAGGAAGAGGAGGAAATGGAAAATGATCCTTCTGGTGGGGGCAGTGACGTCATGCCTACTCAGAGTCTGGCACACATGGCTGACTTCATGCTGGGCTGCTTTTCCCGGGACATACGTGTTGTCCGGATATTGGAGAACAAACTATACTGGGTCTTCGCACTCCTGGACCCCCGGTATAAAGATAACTTCTCCTCTTTTATTCCGGTAGAGGAGAGGACGAATCGATTACTGGAATACCAGAGGGAACTCTTGCAGAACATGATGCAGATTTTCCCACCCTGCATCGCTGGCGGCAGAGAGGAGAGTGTCTCCCAGAGTCTGACAACATCGATCAGGCCCACAGCCACCAGGGGAACACTCTCCAAGGTGTGGGACACGTTCATGTCACCCCCTCGTGCAACTTCCATCACTGCGGGGCCCGCTATCAGCAGGAGGGACAAGTATCGGCGGATGTTGCGGGACTACCTGGCAGACCACACCCCTGTCCTCCCCGATCCCTCGGCGACCTACACTTATTGGGTCTCCAAGTTGGACACGTGGCTGGAACTGTCCCTGTACGCCTTGGAGGTGCTTGCCTGCCCTGCCGCCAGCGTGCTATCAGAAAGGGTGTTCAGCGCAGCCGGGGGCATTATAACCGATAAGCGCAGCCGCCTGTCAACCGACAGTGCCGACAGGCTGACGCTAATCAAAATGAACAGCAAGTGGATTGACCCGGACTTTGCTTGTACAACAGTGGAAAGCAGCCAAGAGTGAAGTGCCATCTGTATGAAGTGCCATTTCCTCCTCCTCCTCCTCCTCCTCCTCCTTAACCGCCGTAGAATTGCTGTATTAATAAAAAAAAATTATGGCTCACCTCTTGGGCTTAATACAATCAATTTTTAAGAGGTCTCAGCTCTTGGGCCTCCACACAATTTTTAAAAGGTCTCAGCTCTTGGGCCTCCAGACAATTTTTAAAAGGTCTCAGCTCTTGGGCCTCCACACAATTTTTAAAAGGTCTCAGCTCTTGGGCCTCCACACAATTTTTAAGAGGTCTCAGCTCGTGGGACTCCACACAATTTTTAAGAGGTCTCAGCTCGCGGGACTCCACACAATTTTTGAGAGGTCTCAGCTCGTGGGACTCCACACAATTTTTAAGAGGTCTCAGCTCTTGGGCCTCCACACAATTTTTAAGAGGTCTCAGCTCTTGGGCCTCCACACAATTTTTAAGAGGTCTCAGCTCTTGGGTCTCCACACAGTTTTTAAGAGGTCTCAGCTCGTGGGACTCCACACAATGTTTGAGAGGTCTCAGCTCTTGGGCCTCCACACAATTTTTAAGAGGTCTCAGCTCGTGGGACTCCACACAATGTTTGAGAGGTCTCAGCTCTTGGGCCTCCACACAATTTTTAAAAGGTCTCAGCTCTTGGGCCTCCACACAATTTTTAAAAGGTCTCAGCTCTTGGGACTCCACACAATGTTTGAGAGGTCTCAGCTCTTGGGCCTCCACACAATTTTTAAAAGGTCTCAGCTCTTGGGCCTCCACACAATTTTTAAAAGGTCTCAGCTCTTGGGCCTCCACACAATTTTTAAGAGGTCTCAGCTCTTGGGCCTCCCCTACTGCTGGGGTGACACACTGTAACAAACCTCCTCCTGTAAGCTTCCCTGACTGCTGGGGTGACACACTGTAACAAACCTCCTCCTGTAAGCTTCCCTTACTGCTGGGGTAACACACTGTAACAAACCTCCTCCTGTAAGCTTCCCTGACTGCTGGGGTGACACACTGTAACAAACCTCCTCCTGTAAGCTTCCCTTACTGCTGGGGTAACACACTGTAACAAACCTCCTCCTGTAAGCTTCCCTGACTGCTGGGGTGACACACTGTAACAAACCTCCTCCTGTAAGCTTCCCTTACTGCTGGGGTGCCACACTGTAACAAACCTCCTCCTGTAAGCTTCCCTGACTGCTGGGGTGACACACTGTAACAAACCTCCTCCTGTAAGCTTCCCTGACTGCTGGGGTGACACACTGTAACAAACCTCCTCCTGTAAGCTTCCCTTACTGCTGGGGTGCCACACTGTAACAAACCTCCTCCTGTAAGCTTCCCTGACTGCTGGGGTGACACACTGTAACAAACCTCCTCCTGTAAGCTTCCCTGACTGCTGGGGTGACACACTGTAACAAACCTCCTCCTGTAAGCTTCCCTTACTGCTGGGGTGACACACTGTAACAAACCTCCTCCTGTAAGCTTCCCTGACTGCAGGGGTGACACACTGTAACAAACCTTCTCCTGTAAGCTTCCCTTACTGCTGGGGTAACACACTGTAACAAACCTCCTCCTGTAAGCTTCCCTGACTGCTGGGGTGACACACTGTAACAAACCTCCTCCTGTAAGCTTCCCTTACTGCTGGGGTAACACACTGTAACAAACCTCCTCCTTTAAGCTTCCCTTACTGCTGGGGTGACACAATGACACAAGAGGACATGTCTGACCACATCTCACACACACACACAGACACACACAATGACAATTAGGGGTGGGGTCTATTTATTTTCCCCCTTGCCTATGCCATCTGTGGTTGTCATTAGGCAACGTGATTTTAAGGGGTGCAGAATTTTGTTCTTTTTTGTACAGTTTGGCTTGGGGTCCATGGCAATGTAGAGGAAAGAAGGTTTCCTTGTCTTGTCTCACTTTACGTAGAAGTAATATTGTGTTTGGAGTGTATTGTTGAGAGGCTGTGATAGTGGCGTAATAGTGCGACTTGGGCGCGTTATATGCACCCAGACATGCTTCCCCTGCTGTCCCAGTTGCATTCCAGCAGTGTTGGCATCATTTTCTGATGTTTCAGGGTGGACTTGGTGACCTCCAAGTGGTCGAATTGAGATTTCCAAGTGTCAAGCATTTTTTTCCCATAGACTATAATGGGATTCGATATTCGGTCGAGTAGTCGAGTAACGCGGTCTATTCGAATCGAAATTCGAAATTTCGAATATTTCACTACTCGCTCATCTCTAGTAATAATGAAATTGAAAAGAGAGAAGAAGAGTGCCCAGCGAGCCTGACGGGAGTTGAGCCTTTTGGCGGACTCTAAATATTCTAGATTTTTGTGATCAGTATATACGGTAATGGGGTGTAGGGAGCCTTCTAGCCGGTGACGCCATTCTTCAAAGGCCAGTTTAATACCCAATAGTTCCCTATTCCCAACATCATAATTACGTTCGGCAGGAGAAAATTTACGTGAGAAGAACGCACAAGGATGCAGTCTCTCCGGATTGCCCGAATACTGGGAGAGAACTGCTCCCACCCCTAGTTCGGAGGCATCGACCTCTAATAGGAATGGGTGATTAGTATCGGGATGTATCAAAACTGGAGCTGAAGTGAAGGTCTCCTTCAGTAGTTGAAAGGCGCTTATTGCTGAGGGAGGCCACTCCTCAACAAAAGCGCCCTTCCGAGTAAGATCAGTTAAGGGACTCACAATAGAAGAGAACCCCCTTATGAATTGTCTGTAAAAATTTGCAAATCCTAAAAACCTCTGAAGCGCCTTAAGGGTTCTAGGTTGCTCCCACTCCATTATCGCGGATACCTTGGAGGGATCCATAACCAACCCACGCTTGGAGATTAAATATCCCAGAAACGGAATTTCAGACACCTCATATACACATTTGGAGATTTTTGCATACAGACGATTCTCTCGTAACCTCTGTAACACCGCTTTTACATGCTGACGGTGTTCCAACAGGGAACGGGAAAAAATGAGTATGTCATCTAAATAGACCACCAGAAACCGACCCAAGAAATCGCGGAATATGTCGTTCACGAAATCTTGGAACACTGCAGGGGCATTACATAGGCCGAAGGGCATCACCAAGTATTCATAGTGACCATCCTTTACATTGAAGGCTGTCTTCCATTCATCTCCCTGGCGTATACGAATAAGGTTATATGCCCCTCTGAGATCTAATTTGGAAAAAATCTGAGCCCCAGAAACCTGATTGAAAAGGTCATTGATTAAAGGTAGCGGATATCTATTCTTGACTGTAACTTTGTTTAACCCTCGGTAGTCAATACAGGGGCGTAACCCGCCGTCCTTCTTCTCGACGAAGATAAAACCTGCACCAGCAGGTGAGGTTGAAGGACGGATGAATCCCTTCTTGAGGTTCTCTGAAATATAATCTTTCATGGCCAGCTCTTCTGACCGTGTGAGATTATATATCTTCCCTCTAGGGGGCATTGTACCTGGGAGTAAGTCAATTGGACAGTCGTAGGTCCTATGTGGGGGAAGAATGTCAGCTGATTTTTCAGAGAACACATCTGCCCAATCTGCGTAGGCTGGTGGTAACCCATCAAGGATGATCTGTGAGGATCTAAGGGATGTGGAGAAGCAATGTTCATAACAGAAGGGGCTCCATTTAAAAAGATCCCCAGATTCCCAATCTATAACTGGATTATGGGTTTTTAACCATGGAAACCCTAATACAATAGGGGAAACGGGACTCTCAATAATAAAAAATTCTAATTCTTCGGAATGGGCAGAACCCACAATTAAATTCACCAAGGGGGTTTTGTAGGAGACCAACCCTCCCACAATGGGCTTATTATTGACTGCCAGGACCCGAAGGGAATTTTCTAATGGAATCAAAGGAATATCAAGGGTGGAGGCGAGTGACCTATCCAGGAAATTGCCAGCCGCTCCACTGTCTATGAAAGCGGAGGCAACAGTCTTGGAAGGACCCCAAGAGACCATAACAGGTAGGAGTAACCGATTGACAAGAGGGAATGATACCTGACCGCCTAGATGAAGTCCCTCAGCAGGATCTAGGCGCTGAAGTTTCCCGCCACCGGAGTCTTGTTTGGACAGCTTTTGGCAAAGTGGCCAGGATTTCCACAATAGAGACAAAGGCCTTGAGTTCTACGCCGAACTTTCTCTGCCTGGGAAAGTCGGGTTACGCCAAGTTGCATGGGTTCTTCAGACGTCATAGAAGAAGAGGCGACTGCACCCCTAGGGCTTGACTCTTGACGTGAGGGTCCCCAAGGTTGATCCTTGCCTTTCTCCTGGCGTCTTTCCCTGAGACGTCTATCCACTCTAATAGCCAGTTGCATATACTCATCAAGGCTCTTGGGCAGCGGATAATTCACTAGAGCATCTTTAATGTTCTCTGAGAGTCCAATTCTAAATTGGCTGCACAAAGCTGGGTCATTCCACTTGGAATCAATAGCCTATCGCTGGAATTATGCGCTATACTCCTCCGCGGAGCGTTTTGCCTGTCTAAGGTTCCGTAACTTGGAATCTGCCGGTGAAGCCCGATCAGGATCTGCATATAACAGCTCCATGGCAGAAAAGAAGAAGGAAACTGATTGTAAGGCTTCATCAGAAGGTGCCAATCCAAATGCCCAGGTCTGAGGATCACCCTGGAGAAGTGAGATGACTAGGCCAACTCGTTGAGACTCTGATCCAGATGAGTGGGGCCGTAGACGGAAGTAGAGCTCACAAGAGTTCTTAAAGTTAGAAAACTTCGTCCGTTCCCCGAGGAATTTCTCTGGAAGAGGAATCTTTGGCTCGACTGTAGGTCCAGGATCCAATGGCGCAGGTAGTTGCCGACTTTCCTGAGTAGCCACTCGCTGGGCCAGCTGGTTGATGGCGGTGGCCATAGCTTGCACCTGCTGCATTAATTCTTCCATCTAGAATAATATTTGTATGGCCCGTGATAATGTCAGGTCCCGTGGGACGCCCACCTTCCAATAAGTCTACAACCCCCAATCTCCGCTGCTTTCTTCGCCTATAGACAAGCCCCCGTTTGCCGGGACGCAGGACACACCTCACCGGACACGGTTGCCCCCAGGACTTCTTAGCACAAAGGATGTAGACTTATGCAGGGGAAGGCAAACGAACCAGGAACAAGACTGGGTAGGGTCAAATAGGCAGAGGTCATGCACGGTAGATCAATCCAAGGAAGCACGGTACAGGAGGGTTGAGATAGAAGAATGGTCAGGTCAAGCCAAAGGTCACACCGAGGAATCAGAGATACGCAGTACAGAGGAGTAGGCAGGAATCGTGGTCAAAAAACAGGCAAAGGTCGGTCCAGGCAGCAATCAGGGATGGTCATACACGGCAAGATACGTAAGGAAACAGACACCAATTCACACCCAGCAGCAAGCTATCACGGGCAAGGATCAACTGCAATAGGAACACCTTTATAGGAAGTGATGGAGCAAGAGAGGGACATGATTGGTGCAACCAGGAACCTGAGGCGGATTGCCCCATTCAAACCAGAAGGCGTTCCACCTTAAGTGACCTTGGGCTCATTGGCCCAGAACTAATTACCTCCGGCGGGCTCCGAGCCGCCGCCTGCCGGGGACGCCGCCCAGCCCGCGCGCTGGCCGATCGAGTACAGCCGGCGTGGGACCGGAGGACAGGTGAGTGCGTGGTCCCCGTGACACAGTGACTGTTGATTTTTCAACTACCTCTGCTGGAAGTTTGTTCCAAGCATCTACTACTCTTTCTGTAAAATAATATTTTCTAACATTGCTCCTGATCTTCCCCCCGACTAGCTTCAGGTTGTGCCCCCTTGTTCTATCATTAAGCTTCTTCTTAAAAACACTTCCCTCCTGAACCTTATTCAATCCTTTCACATATTTAAAGGTCTCAATCATGTCCCCCCTCTCCCTTCTTTCCTCCAGACTGTACAAAGTTCTTTAAGTCTCTCCTGATTTTAAGTTTAAGTCCTTCCACCATTTTCGTTGCCCGCCTTTGGACACGTTCTATTTGAATAATGTCTTTTTGAAGGTAAGGTCTCCAGAACTGCACACAGTATTCTAGCTGTGGCCTTACCAGGGCTCTATACAGTGGCATCACAACCTCCCTCTTCCTACTGGTGATGCCTCGAGCTATGCAGTCGAGCATCCTGCTTGCATTTCCCACTGCCTAGCTACACTGTCCACTCATCTTGCAGCTATCAGTAATCAGTACTGTGTGTGTGATCCCTCCTGCCTCTTTTTCGAGAGGGCCTCCAATCCCCCCCATCTCTTCAGTCTTCATGAGAGGGTCCAAAATATGGTCTCCCCCTGCTTCCTCAGTGGGCGCCACCATCCTAACCACTAGCTCTGCTACTGAGGGGGTGGCAGGATGATATCACCCTGCTGACGTCATCACACTCCTGGCATTACAGCTGTTAGATGCTGCGATCCCTGGTGGGAGGGGTGGAGGTGTCTGAGATCATCTGATCCCCTACCTCCCCCCTCCAGTGATCACAACATCTGTCATCAAGATCGGCGAGGGACACAGGAGCTGAGGACTGGAGGTGAGTAAAGAAAAAACTATTTTTTTTTTTTACTGTTAACCCTTTGTGAAGTGGTAAGGGATTATTGAGACACATATAGCAGTTCTCAAGGCTCTGGGTCTGGCAAGTCATCTGTAGGTAGTGGGTGACTTGCCATTGACCCTTTCCCTCCCATTACCTGCCTCCCCAAAGCCCCACATAGCTAGCCCCTGGGCTGGTTATGCTGGGTCTGGAGGACTTCATGCCATTTCTGGGGATTTTTGTTGGCTTTTAACCCTTAAAATTCCCCAAAAATTGGGTCCCCCGGGAAGGACGACCTCGCAGCTATTGTTCTGCTTGGGGGACCTTTTGTATTCAGATTTATCTAGTTTTTTCTTGTTTGCTTATTGATATTTTAGGAAAATTTGGTTTTTTTTCTGCTTTTTTATTCATTTTTTTTACGAAACCGTGTGCAACCGAAGAATTCTTCGAGGGATCACTTCCAGAAAGATGAGACCACTACAAAAAGCTGGATACGTCTAGAAAGCTTAACATGTGTACTTTTAGGAAATTGGTTTGTGGGGGGTATTCCCAATGTAAAGGGTTGGTTTGGTTTAAAAAGCGCAAGGTACGCACTTTGCAAAGCTGAGATTTTCAAGTAAAATTACCGTTACGCACATGCTTTACTTTGGGGTGTTTGGCAACTCTTCCCTTGACAGTAGCTATGCATGTTGGGTATTTTCCTGTTTAGGGGATCTTTGTTTTTTAAATTTAACTTGTTTTTTTGCTTGCATATTGTTTATTAATGAAAATGTGGCTTTGATTGACTTTTTAAATCTATCTTAGGGAAACACTTTACAAACAAATAATTAATTGAGGGATTACTTCCCACTGAAGATGAGCAAATTTTTGAAAAATTCAATTTGGCCGATTTGCTGAATTTTCCCCAAAAATGTGTTGATGGTGAATCACTATTTATGGCCTACTGAGAGCCTCAGTAGGGTTGTAGAACATTTTGCCTTGCAGTAACATGCATAGGATGCGTGCTGGGTTACTGAAATAATATTGTAAAGAAGTATGACATGCAGATCAGAGGCATTGCTATTAGAATTGCAGTCGCAGAGCTAATGAAAGACACACCCTGGAGTTGGCAGCAGCATGAGGAGACGATATATTGCCTGAAAGACACCCTGGAGTTGGCAGCAGCACGAGGAGCCCATATATTGCCTGAAAGACACACACTGGAGTTGGCAGCAGCACGAGGAGCCCATTTAATGCCTAAAAAGACACCCTAAAGTTGGCAGCAGCACGAGGAGCCCTTATATTGCCTGAAAGACATACCCTGAAAGACACACCCTGGAGTTGGCAGCAGCATGAGGAGCCCATATATTGTCTGAAAGACATCCTGTGGCGTTGGCAGTAGTACAAGGATCCCATATATTGCCTGAGAGACAAACACTGTAGTTTGCATCAGCATGAGGAGCCAATAGATTGCCTAAAAGTCACACCCTGGAGTTTGCAGCAGAATGGGGAGCCCATATAATGCCTGAAAGACACATCATGGAGTTGGCAGCAGCATGAGGAACCCATATATTGCCTGAAAGACACACCCTGGAGTTGGCAGCAGCGTGAAGAGGACATATAAAAATGTTGGGCACATATATGTTATCCTAAGAATATTATTAAAAGTTATGTTTTACGTAATGCATTTCCTCAATAATTACTTGTGGACTGATGTGGAGGTGTGAAGCTATGATAGTTTTTATATATTTTGTTCCCATAGAAATTGTAAAAAAAATCTTATACATGCAATCACTGTATATATAGGAAAATCCCTTTTGTTTGATGCAGGGTTGGTAACCCCCTTTGTTCTTGAAGACTGGTTTTCTGGGTGTGAGTTTCAGGTGTGCATTTGCATGCAAATTAAGCTGGCTACCTGTGATAGAGATAGGGATGGGCCAGTATCACTTTGTGAGTTTTTGCCTGGGCCAATCAGACGACCTGCAGATTTCAAAATGGAACAAAGGGTCCACCTGATAAAAACAGTAGGACTGGAGAGAGATAGAGATTTTCTTTTGGAGGGCAGCTGGAGAAAACATGTGCTTGGTGTGCCTGACCAGACGGACGATGATGGGACTTTGCCTTGGGTAGATGAACCTGCATTGTGAAGCCAAGTACAGCAGCCATCTTGTTTGGACGTGGTCTGCTGATTGTCTGCGTGAAGCAATTAAAACAGATGAGTAATCCGTTTTAATATATATATATATATGCTTTTGCCCTGTTAGGCTTTCTATGTTGTAACACATTGTAGTATTTTTGATTTGTACATTTTTAAAATAACTTTAAAGTGCATCATTTTCCTTGGAGATTACTGGCAATACTGGCCCATCCCTATCTCTTATTAGACAAACAAGGCGTAACTTTTGGAGATATACATGTATTTGAGCTCTTAAGTTCCCTTATATATTTGAGGGCTGCAAATATATTTTGTAAATTTTAGATAAATTACGCCCAAGCAAGACAATACACCTCAAGCTTTCTAGGCGTACCAGGTTTGTTGACAGGGGTGCAGTTCAATTAATTCTTTGGTTGCACATGGTTTCCCTAAAAAAGAATAAAAAAGCAGAATCAAAGCCACATTTTCTAAAAAAAAAACTATATGCAAACAAAAAAAAACAAGGTAAATCTGAAAACAAGGTCCGCCCGAACAGAACAATACCCAACATGCATGGGTACTGTCAAGGGAAGAGTTGCCAAACACCTCAAAGTAAAGCATGTGAGTAAGGATAATTTTACTTGAAAATTTCAGCTCTGCTGACAAAGTGCGCACCTTGAGCTTTTTCTACCAAAACAACCCTTTACATTGGGAATACCTCCCATAAACCATATATTCCCTGAAATACACACAGTTTACTATGGAGTGGCCTCCACCCACTCCCAAATCTCAGCGCCACAGAGACTTACTCTTGCACTCAAATAATCAAGATATAATGACTTTTATTGTACATACTTAAAAACACACATGTTAAAAGCAAGTTAGCTGTGCCATAAGGAATTGCGCCACCAGGGGAAGCCTCACTCCTATTAAATATCTAACAAATCGAATGCTCTTGATTCATGTAACTATACTGCCTCTATATGACATATACATCAATTGGCCGCCACTTCCTCAAATACCACGACAGGAACCCCAGCTGCTTACAGGTGCAGGGACTGGACCGTCTACATCCGACTATAAGAGGAGGTAACATTGAAAAATTAACTCTACAATTGGAAACAAGATGGATTTTTAGGCTAGGGGCATACCGGTACCCCGGTTTAAACGAAACCCTAAGTTTTGCTTCTTATCTCTAATTACCTGATGGACTGCTGGGACACACACAAAGTACCCAGCTATCCATCACTACCAGGCTCTATTCACACATCCTATGGGGACACTTAAATCTACCAATGCCAGGCCCGGTGCTCATACATATTTGTTTAGGGACACCCAAACTCACAAATGTCAGGCTCTAATCATATACTTTTGAGGGACACCAAAAGTGTAGATATATATTCTATGTGACGTTAGAATGTTAGATATTCAGTACCTGCAATATTAAGTATGTAAATGATGAGTGTCTGATGCATGCGATATCATGTAAACACAAGATGAATCAGTGGAAAGCCTCTCTTAAATAGTGAATTAACATAAAGCCTGGGCAGGGCTTTAGGGGCTGTAGGCGAGCACAAGAAAATAAGGTTGGGGGTCGCCTGTACAATGAATAAATTATCCCCAATAAATTTAAGTTGGGACAATTAGTGAGGGTAAGTAAGAAACCGTGTTTTTCTGGGGGCTACAAAATGCTATTAGGATGCCGCCAGTGATAGATTGGATTTTCCCTTTAAGAACTTTAGTACCACGTTATAATAACCCTATTTGTGGAGTCATTCCGGTCCCCTGTATGACAAATTTAAAAACTTGCTATAATTATCCCTTACAAAAAATGGCCATGGAATCTTCCCCAAAGCATGGGCATTGCCAACAATAAGAATTACTACTATAATAGGAGGATTACAAGTTTATAATGTCACGGTGGACGCCTATTGTACGAGCTGAAAGTTTTGCTGAAAAAAACCCCAGCAAAATGGTGAGGCTCCAATAAAATGGCGCCGCCTGAAAGATAGGGCACCGGACCAGCGATGCACCGCGTCACATCCGGCGGAACCCGGATGTGGAGGTGGATGCGCTCCAGGTGTCTGGAGCGCATATAACGAGCATCGCTGGCGCGGTGGCGGGTAAGTATCCTTAGCGGAGGACAGTTGGTGGGGCGGCGTCTGGAGAGCGGGGATAGCCGCAGGCGCACTATCAGCGCGACGGCCGCATGAAACCAAAGTCACCGCAGACACGTGTTTCCCTGCCACCGCGACGGCTCCACACGAGATAGATCAATCTAAAACAAGTAAGTCAATCTTTCTGATAGACTCTAAAAATACTTAAGTGAGCACAGCATTAAAGAGAAACCTCCCCTCTGTTTGTTCCCCGCATATATAGAGGGACCATATTAAGGACCAGCCCAACACAGGGACTATTTTAAGAAACAGCCATCCTGAAAGGCCCAAAATCCCTCCGTTATTAAGGAGGACCACAATTGAACCAGGTACTGGGGACTAAGATAATGATGATGAATACATGTATATATTACATAAATACGGAAACCAATGAATTAAACTCTATTAATAGGGGAGTGCATCCACTGGCTCATTTCGTGGAATATTGGCATGCACAGCAATTAATGCTCCCATTATTACTTGAAATCATCAGAAATAGGTACCAATTTATTCATTTATTTATCACCATTCCTAAATGTTGAATAATTATTTAATGATGTAACAATCAATTTTATTACTAATTTACTAACAAGTTGACTAATACTGCGTTATGTCTGTCTGCTTTGTTATACGATAGGGCATTGAGAAAGCCCAAAGTGGTGAAACATGATACATGTCTGCCCGCCTGAGAAATGTGGACGCAATATCGCATTTTAAATGTGTGACAAGTACAAGTAACATTTGTGTGTTGTACTAGACAGAACTATGAATGTACAGAAAGTTATTGTCAGCACTTGATTTTATTGATACTAATAAATGTAATTAGAAAAATATAAATATTTGATTGGTGTGGTCACAGGACTGAGCCTATTTCGAATTTCCAGGGTAACCTAGCCCTGGACACAGCAGTACTTGACATATACATATCCATACAATCTAAAATACAGTGCTACTCTAAGTGCATCCATCTCAAAAAGACAACATCAAAACAAAATCAATATTACTAGTGCAAAGTGTCAGAGGCCTCAATACAAGGTTAAAGTGCAATAGTGCCAAACATAATCAATGAAAAAAGTGCTTACTAATGTATGGACTGGGCTCGCCCCCCCGGGCTGTGACCAACGCGTTTCGAGCCTTACCAGGCTCTTGCTCACGGCCAGCGATAAATGAAATATCCCATCGGGTGGTGGTGGGAGCCCCCGGGGGAGGGGGTGGGTGGGATGTGGGTTGAGTAGGAAGATGGTTTGCAAGATGGTGGGGGTGTATGCACATGGGGGTCACAACTGTGGACGATATATATAATGCTTACCTTTTATGTTATAGAATGGCATGAAAGAGGTGCCTCTATTGGAATGTCCAAGTAGTGCCATTGGAATAAAATCTGAGTGAAAAACCGACTAACAATGGAAGACCCATGAGGAGACGCTGTATAAATAGAAATTGAAGAGCGAATATCCCCAATTTGATCATCATGGATGGACCCATGATGCCATGCTATGGTTACATCATTGTAATATAGCGACCACCCCAAATCTCTGATGTCAGGGGGTTAATCATCTGTTTTTACTCTCATGGTGGGCAGTATAGTTTAGGGAGGGAGCAAACTAGAGGATGCTCCACTTATCTTTCCACTGACCACTCTATGTTTTACTTACCTTTACGGCCTACCTGCCCTATGTATAGAGGTGTTGATCAATTGGTGCCTTATCCCAGACTGATATATACTCACCCTGTTATAGTTTAGAGGTAGTGGGGATAAGATACCCTGGGATAGGGAAGAGATAATCTCTAGATCTGTGGGGGTGCCCTTGGGGGGGCAGTTGTGTTATGAGCGGGGTGTTGGTACTGATGCCATTGTAGAGCTGCTTAAGTTTGACAAATAACACTATAATGGAGGGATGGGGTTGAATAGTAGATTCTTATGCCAGAATATATGCTTTTAGTGATGGAATTATGTATATTAGGGATTACTATGTGTGTATATAATAATATTCATGTTGTAATTGCATATTGATGTTGTAGGGAGGAGATCGCGTTCGGTTTTGGTGGGGAGTAGCGCTGCGGGGCTGGGTTTCCTCAGTTTCGCCTCAGTGTGTGCTGACAGGCGGAGGGGCGTGGCATTGTGTGTGACAGGCGAGGCGCGCGCCCGGAGGGACAATTAAATTAGCTGAATCACACCCTGGAGTTGCAAGCAGCAGCAGGAGCTCATTGCTTGAAAGAGACACTGCAGTTAGCAGCAGGTGCCCAACAATTGACCTAAAGACACACTGGAGTTGCAAGCAGCAGCAGGAGCCCAAACATTGCTTTAAAGGGACACTGGAGTTGGCTGCAGGAGCCCAAAAATTGGATGAATCACACCCTGGAGTTGCAAGCAGCAGCAGCAGCAGCAGGAGCCCAAACATTGCTTGAAAGAGACACTGCAGTTGGCAGCAGGAGCCCAACAATTGACCTAAAGACACACTGAAGTTGCAAGCAGCAGCAGGAGCCCAAACATTGCTTGAAAGAGACACTGCAGTTGGCAGCAGGAGCCCAAAAATTGGATGAATCACACCCTGGAGTTGCAAGCGGCAGCAGGAGCCCATTGCTTGAAAGAGACACTGCAGTTAGCAGCAGGTGCCCAACAATTGACCTAAAGACACACTGGAGTTGCAAGCAGCAGCAGGAGCCCAAACATTGAGTGAAAGAGACACTGGAGTTGGCTGCAGGAGCCCAAAAATTGGATGAATCACACCCTGGAGTTGCAAGCAGCAGCACAAACATTGCTTTAAAGAGACACTGGAGTTGGCTGCAGGAGCCCAACAATTGGATGAATCACACCCTGGAGTTGCAAGCAGCAGCAGCAGCTGCAGGAGCCCAAACATTGCATGAAAGAGACACTGGAGTTGGCTGCAGGAGCCCAAAAATTGGATGAATCACACCCTGGAGTTGAAAACAGCAGCAGGAGCCCTAACATTGCTTTAAAGAGACACTGGAGTTGGCTGCAGGAGCCCAAAAATTGGATGAATCACACCCTGGAGATGCAAGCAGCAGCAGCAGCGGCAGGAGCCCAAACATTGCTTGAAAGAGACACTGGAGTTGGCTGCAGGAGGCCAAAAATTGGATGAATCACACCCTGAAGTTGCAAGCAGCAGCAGGAGCCCAAACATTGCTTGAAAGAGACACTGGAGTTGGCTGCAGGAGGCCATAAATTGGATGAATCACACCCTGGAGTTGCAAGCAGCAGCAGGAGCCCAAACATTGCTTTAAAGAGAAACTGGAGTTGGCTGCAGGAGCCCAAAAATTGGATGAATCACACCCTGTAGTTGCAAGCAGGAGCCCAAACATTGCTTAAAAGAGAAACTGGAGTTGGCTGCAGGAGCCCAAAAATTGGATGAATCACACCCTGGAGTTGCAAGCAGCAGCATGAGCCCAAACATTGCTTTAAAGAGACAATGGATTTGGCTGCAGGAGCCCAAAGAGTTGCAAGCAGCAGGAGCCCAAACATAGCTTGAAAGAAACACTGGAGTTGGCTGCAGGAGCCCAAAAATTGGATGAATCACACCCTGTAGTTGCAAGCAGCAGCAGGAGCCCAAACATTGCTTAAAAGAGAAACTGGAGTTGGCTGCAGGAGCCCAAACATTGGATGAATCACACCCTGGAGTTGCAAGCAGCAGCATGAGCCCAAACATTGCTTTAAAGAGACACTGGAGTTGGCTGCAGGAGCCCAAAAATTGGACGAATCGCACCCTGGAGATGCAAGCAGCAGCAGCAGCAGCAGCAGCCCACACATTGCTTTAAAGAGACACTGGAGTTGGCTGCAGGAGCCCAAAAATTGGATGAATCACACCCTGGAGTTGCAAGCAGCAGCAGCAGGAGCCCAAACATTGCTTGAAAGAGACACTGGAGTTGGCTGCAGGAGCCCAAAAATTGGATGAATCACACCCTGGAGTTGCAAGCAGCAGCAGGAGCCCAAACATTGCTTTAAAGAGACACTGGAGTTGGCTGCAGGAGCCCAAAAATTGGATGAATCACACCCTGGAGTTGCAAGCAGCTGCAGAAGCCCAAACATTGCTTGAAAGAGACACTGTAGTTGGCAGCAGGTGCCCAAGAATTGGATAAATCACACCCTGGAGTTGCAAGCAGCAGCAGCAGCAGGAGCCCAAACATAGCTTGAAAGAGACACTGGAGTTGGCTGCAAGAGCCCAAAAATTAGATGAATCACACCCTGTAGTTGCAAGCAGCAGCAGGAGCCCAAACATTGCTTTAAAGAGACACTGGAGTTGGCTTCAGGAGCCCAAAAATTGGATGAATCAGACCCTGGAGTTGCAAACAGCAGCAGGAGCCCAAACATTGCTTTAAAGAGACACTGGAGTTGGCTGCAGGAGCCCAAAAATTGGATGAATCCCACCCTGGAGATGCAAGCAGCAGCAGCAGCAGGAGCCCAAACATTGCTTGAAAGAGACACTGGAGTTGGCTGCAGGAGCCCAAAAATTGGATGAATCACACCCTGGAGTTGCAAGCAGCAGCAGGAGCCCAAACATTGCTTTAAAGAGACACTGGAGTTGGCTGCAGGAGGCCATAAATTGGATGAATCACACCCTGGAGTTGCAAGCAGCAGCAGCTGCAGGAGCCCAAACATTGCGTGAAAGAGACACTGGAGTTGGCTGCAGTAGCCCAAAAATTGGCTGGAAGGCACACCCTGAAGTTGGCAGCAGCAGGAGCCCAAAAATTGGCTGGAATGCACACCTTGAAGTTGGCATCAGCAGTAGGCCAAAAATTGTCTGGAAGGCACACCCTGAATTTGGCATCAGCAGGA
Organism: Gastrophryne carolinensis; assembly: GCA_027917425.1. Classification (NCBI taxonomy): domain Eukaryota; kingdom Metazoa; phylum Chordata; class Amphibia; order Anura; family Microhylidae; genus Gastrophryne; species Gastrophryne carolinensis. The sequence goes on from CM051234.1 coordinate 30,331,153, forward strand.
GCCCAAAAATTGACTGGAAGGGACCCCCTGGAGTTGGCAGCAGCAGCAGCAGGAACCCAGAAATTGACTGGAAGGCACACCCTGAAGTTGGCAGCAGCAGGAGCACAAACATTAGCTGGAAGGCACACCCTGAAGTTGGCATCAGCAGGAGCCCAAAAATTGACTGGAAGGCACACACTGAAGTTGGCATCAGCAGAAGCCCAAAAATTGACTGGAAGGCACACCCCGGAGTTGGCAGCAGCAGGAGGAGGAACCCAGAAATTGGCTGGAAGGCATACCCTGAAGTTGGCAGCAGCAGGAGCACAAACATTAGCTGGAAGGCACACCCTGAAGTTGGCATCAGCAGGAGCCCAAAAATTGACTGGAAGGCAAACCCCGAAGTTGGCAGCAGCAGCAGGAGGAACCCAGGAATTGGCTGGGAGGCACACCATGAAGTTGGCAGCAGCAGAAGCACAAACATTAGCTGGAAGGCACACCCAGAAGTTGGCATCAGCAGTAGTCCAAAAATTGGTGGGAAGGCACACCCTGAAGTTGGCATCAGCAGTAGGCCAAAAATTGACCGGAAGGGACACCCTGGAGTTAGCAGCAGCAGGAACCCAGAAATTGGTCTAAAGACATAAATATGTTTTGCACCATTTAGAAAGTGTAAAACGTGGCACCATGCTGAATCTAGTCACATGCATCAGCCATTGGTGGGTGGAAATCCTGGCTGATCCATCCCTGATTCATTTTGACAAAGGTGAGTCTCTCCACATTTTTAGTTGACAGACGAGTTCTCCTTGCCGTAAATATGGCCCCCGCTGCACTAAACACCCGCTCAGATGGCACGCTGCTTGCCGGGCAGGACAGCTTTTCCAGGGCAAACTCTGCTAGTTGCGGCCACAAGCCAAGATTGGCTGCCCAGAAGTCCAGCGGATCCTCAAGGTGTGTTGGCATGGTCATGTCAAGGTATGACATGACCTGCTGGTTGAGTTCCTGCTCCAGGTCTTCCTGCTGCTCATGAGTAGCCTCACTATGCGGGTGTAAAAAGCTACTCATTAGCGACTGAAGACTGAGGCTGCTGCTGATGGAGCTGCTGCTGCTGCTCCTGCCAACCCCCCCAGCAGGCATGGCAGTGGATGGTGAGCGCAGAGGTCCCCCCCGAGTCAGGCCTGCGAGAGTATGGACCATGGCGCAGATAGGCATCGGCCAACTGACTATGCAGAATGTCTTTGTAGTAGTTCAGTTTCTCCTCCCTCTCGGCGGGGTTTAAAAAATGCCCCCATTTTGTGCCGGAAGCGAGGGTCCAATAAGGTGGCCAGCCAGAAGTCATCCCGCTGACAAATGGAAACAATTCTGGCATCACTACGCAAGCACGTGAGCATGCTTCCTGCCATTTGCGCAAGTGACTCGGAAGGACTACCTGTCTCCATCTCCACTGCATACTGCCACGGTGTGTCCGGGTCCTCTGTCTCACCTTCCTCAAAACCCTCTAGCTCCCCTGGCTGCTCCTGCTCCTCCTCTCCTGTCCACTGACTAGATAAACCAGCCATTTCGCCAAGCCTAAACTGTGCTTTACTGGGCCACTCCTCCTCCTCTTCCTCCTCCTCCTCCAGTTCAGCTCCAACGGGGTTCATGTGGCCGTAAGATGTAGACGCCATGTCTCCAGTGCCCTGACCAGCCATGGTTTCCATCATGTGCTGTAGTACATGAAGCAGTGGAATCACGTCGTTCATCCCGTAATCCTGCCGACTGACAAATAAAGTGGCTTCCTCAAAGGGCCTGAGCAAACGGCAGGTGTCACGTATGAGCTGCCACTGGTTGACATTGAAGTTGCACAGTGGAGTCCCCCTATCCGCTTGGAACATCAGGAAATCCGTGATGGCTTTTCTCTGTTCATATAATCGGTCCAACATGTGAAGGGTGGAATTCCAACGGGTGGAAACATCGCAAATCAGACTATGTTGGGGGATACCGTTCTGACGCTGTAGCTCAAGAAGGGTGTGTTTGGCGGTGTATGAGTGGCTGAAGTGCATGCAAAGTTTCCTTGAAGTTGTTAGGATGTCTTGCATATGGGGGGAACACTTCAGAAACCGCTTGACAACCAGATTGAAGACGTGAGCCATGCAGGGGGCATGGGTCAGCCATCCTTGGTGCAGCACAGACAAAATGTTCTTGCCATTGTCGGCAACCATGATTCCCAGTTTAGCTTTTCTTGGAGTAAGCCATGTTTGGATTTCCTGATGAATAAATTTAAGCAGTTCCTCCCCTGTGTGACTCCGTTCGCCAAGACAAACCATGTGAAGCACTGCGTGACACCTCCGTGCCGTGCACACATGGTAGACTGGAGGGGAACCGAGACTAGAGCCTACAGTGGAGGGTGAGGAGATGGCGGAGGATGAGATGGCGGAGGATGAGGAGGCCGAGTCGCACGTTGTCATGGGCCCAACGGGCAGGGAGCGCGGAGGCCGAAGCGGCGTGACCTGTCCAAGTTGATGCTGCTGCTGCAAAGGGACCACAGTCACCCAGTGGGCCGTAAACGACATGTACTGTCCCTGACCGTAGTTACAGCTCCAGACGTCGGCGCTGCCATGCACTTTGCTACACACCAACAGGCTCAAGGACTGGCCCACCTTCTGTTCAACAAAAGTGTGCAGCGCTGGTACTGCCTTCTTGGCAAAGAAATGGCGGCTTGGGACTCTCCACCTCGGCTCGGCACAAGCCATCAGTTCTCTGAAAGGTGCAGAGTCCACCACCTGAAAAGGGAGCAACTGCAGCACCAGCAACTTGGACAGCAGCACATTCAGGTTCTGCGCCATGGGATGAGTGGGCGCATACTGCTGTCTCTTGGACATGGCTTCGCTGAGGGATTGCTGGCGGGATGCATGGCTTGGAGGAGGAGCAGGAGCGACAGAGGATGGGAAGCTGCCTTCGGCTGAGGTGCTGGAGCCTTGGCTGGCAGAAATTGCGAGCGGCGTGCCACTTGGTGAGGAAGCAGGCTGGACCACCCCTTGGGAGCCTCGGTTCTCCCAGGCCGCTTTATGGTGACGCATCATATGTTGACGCAGGGCCATGGTGCCAACATTTGGACCCTGGCCACGCTTCACCTTCTGCCTACATATCTTGCATGTGGCCATGTTACCCTCCTGCGGATGCTTCAGGAAAAACTGCCACACTGCCGAGTAGCTACTTTTCCCACCAACAGGCCTCACTGATTCACTGCTACTGTCGCCAACTCCAGGAACCCCTGCTCCACTACCTCCCGATAAGGTAGGCTGCCAAACAGCAGGTGCTCTACCCCGGTCCCGGCCCCGTTTGGCTCCAGCCTTTACAATTGTGCCCCCATGCTGACTGCCAACCATGCTGCTAACACCTTGCTGCCTCAGCTGCTGACTCCGGGGCAACCTGCGCCCCTCTTCTCCTGATGATGACGATGAAGCCCCTTCATCACCCGGCTCCCAAGTGCAATCGGCTTTATCATCATCATCATCATCACCGAGTTGTGGCTGTACCTCACTGATCTTCTCGGTTTCATCAACAGTGTCTGGCGCAGGAGCTGGAAAGCTTGCAACACCCACGACACTGTCCACATCACTATTTGTCTGCCGCGCTAAAGAAGCCACCTCCATTTCATGGCTGGGCAGTAGCTGCTGACTGTCCTCTATCTGATCGTCCTCCTCACTAAACAGTGGAGCTGAACCCAAAGCATAGGATACGTCGCTGGGGGAGGGAACGGCGTAGGACAGAGGCAATGGGAGGACAGGGACTGCTCTCGGGGCATGCCAACTCAGGGTTGTGTCAGAGGAACCTACCGACCCTAGACTGGGGGTCTCAGACGTAACTTGTGATGATGTTGATGAGCGCGTTAACCAATCTACCATGGCAGATGCGTTACTGGTGGAGACACGACCGCTAGCAGATACTGGCAGATCAGGTCTCTCACCGTGACTCCTACTGCTATTCGCCCCTAGTCTGCTGTGACCTCTGCCTGCAGAATCTTGGCCTCTGCCACTCCTCTTTGAACTTCCAGGCACTTGTCTGCCTGACATTTTTATGTATTTGCTTATTTAGTCTAACTAGCGGGGTGGTAGGTGAGATTTTGGGATACCCCAGGCAGCGGTGGGTGTAATTTAAGCAGACAGAATTCAATGCACACCTAAAGCAATTAGCAAAAAACAGGCTGAAACAGGCCTGCTTAGTATAACTTGCGGGGTGGGTAGTTGAGATTTTGGGATACCCCAGTCCCCAGTGTAATTTTAACAGACACAATGCAATGCACACCTAAAGCAATTAGTAAAACTCAGCCTGACATAGGCCTGCTTAGTATAACTGGCGGGGTGGGTAGCTGAGATTTTGGGATACCCCAGGCAGCGGTGGGTTTCATTTCAGCAGACAGAATTCAATGCACACCTAAAGCAATTAGTAAAACTCAGCCTGACACAGGCCTGCTTAGTATAACTGGCGGGGTGGGTAGCTGAGATTTTGGGATACCCCAGGCAGCGGTGGATGTAATTTGAACAGACAGAATTCAATGCACACCTAAAGCAATTAGTAAAACTCAGGCTGACACAGGCCTGCTTAGTATAACTTGCGGGGTGGGTAGTTGAGATTTTGGGATACCTCAGTCCCCAGTGTAATTTGAACAGACAGAATTCAATGCACACCTAAAGCAAGTAGTAAAACTCAGGCTCAAACAGGCCTGCTTAGTATAACTGGCGGGGTGGGTAGTTGAGATTTTGGGATACCCCAGTCCCCAGTGTAATTTGAACAGACAGAATGCAATGCACACCTAAAGCAATTAGCAAAAAACAGGCTGAAACAGGCCTGCTTAGTATAACTTGCAGGGTGGGTAGTTGAGATTTTGGGATACCCCAGTCCCCAGTGTAATTTGGACAGAATTCAATGCACACCTAAAGCAATTAGTAAAATTCAGGCTGACACAGGCCTGCTTAGTATAACTGGCGGGGTGGGTAGCTGAGATTTTGGGATACCCCAGGCAGCGGTGGGTGTAATTTGAACAGACAGAATTCAATGCACACCTAAAGCAATTAGTAAAACTCATGCTGACACAGGCCTGCTTAGTATAACTGGCGGGGTGGGTAGTTGAGATTTTGGGATACCCCAGTCCCCTGTGTAATTTGAAGAGACAGAATTCAATGCACACCTAAAGCAATTAGTAAAGCTCAGCCTGACACAGGCCTGTTTAGTATATCTGGCAGGGTGGGTAGCTGAGATTTTGGGATACCCCAGGCAGCGGTGGGTGTAATTTCAGCAGACAGGATTCAATGCACACCCAAAGCAATTAGTGAAACTCAGGCTGGATGAAAAGAAAAAAAAAAAACTTTCCCTGTCACTGCCCCTTTCCCTGGCTCTCCCTGCCTCTCCCTGACTTGCTGAGTCTTTCTGCCTGTCTCCTGCCTGTCTCCTGCCTGTCTCACTCTCTCTCCCTAGCTGCAGAAGCCACCTTTCTCTCACGAATGCAAGTCTCAAATGCGCACAAGCAAGATGGCCGCCGCTTTATATAGCGTTGTGATGTCACCGGGGCTCCTGGCTGCTGATAGGCCGCATGTGACCTTCCCATGATAACTTGCCCCAGGGGATATGTCCAGACATGTCCATCCACCATTTTACAATGCCTGTAATTGAAGTAAATGGAGTTTTAAAGGAAAACTTCGATCGATCGAATCGCAGGGAAATTCGGATTCGTTCAGAATCGAATTTTTCATGAAATTCGGAATGAATCCGGGTTCGTCCGGTTCGATTCGCTCATCTCTAATCATTATATCTTGATTATTTGAGTGCAAGAGTAAGTCTCTGTGGGGCTCAGATTTGGGAGTGGGTAGAGGCCACTTCATAGTAAACTGTGTGTATCATTTTGGGGCACACCCCACAGGGCAGTGCACCTAGTATTTATAATTGTATCAGTGCCGCCCCAATTTTGCCACTTGCCCCAGTGGCTCTTCCTTGTATCTGAAAGTACACATGTTAAGCTTTCTAAGCACCCACCTTGTTGTACTAGGCTCATCTTTCTGGAAGCAATCCCTCGAAGAATTCTTAGGTTGCACAGGGTTTCACTAAAAAAAAAATTATAAAAAAGCAGAATAAAAAACAGCTTTTCCTAAAATATCAATATGCAAACAAGAAAAAACAATCGAAATCTGAACGCGTAAGGCCTCCCAAGCAGAACAAAACCCAACATGCATAGCTACTTTTAACATTTTAACTGACAGCATACTTGAGATTTTGTCACCTTCTGCTCACGAGTCATTTTTCACCATTTTGTGTGATGTTTAACTGTGCCTTTTGCAGGAATTTCCAAGATAATTACATATTTTCTCTTTGCAGCAAAGTTTAGGCTTTAACATGAAATGTATCGTTTGTATTTTTTCTACTGTTTCTTAAAATATTGAAAAAAAATATTTTAAAGTAAAAATATATATATTTATATATTTTTAAAATGGTCTCCTTCATTTTAAATAAAATATTTATTTTATTAAAGAAAACCACATTGCATGTGAAAGCCCCATTTCTCCTGATTATAACGGTACCAAATATGTAACGGTAAGCCCCCCCCCCCCGTTCTTGGGCAGTAAAAAAAATTGGCATGGGGATAAACCCCATACTTTTTAAAAAATGTTTAAGGGTATACAAACCCCTAAATAAAAAAAGACATGGGATTCCACCTCCTACCCTACATAACCTGCTGGGGGACCAGCTATACAGGGCTTTTATGGCCCCTAGCCATGAAAGCTACAAGCCTGCATTGGCTTCAAAGCCTTTGGGCTCTTCTGCCCCCCATGGGCTTTGGGGAGGCAGGTAATGGGGGGCTGGGGGTTACCCAGAGCCGTGTGAACTGTATAGGGCTCTCATGGATTTCTTACTAGTTTGCAAATGGTAAATTGTAAAAAGTATTACTTAATTTTTTTTTTAAACTTACCTCTCAGGGCTGGAAGCCTTTTATACCTGCTTAGTGATGGGCCATCTTGTCTCAAAGAATGGATGTGAGGAATATTCTACATCCGGTGGCATTCTTCTCGAGGAAACTCACCCCTTCAGAAAGAGTGGAATGGTGAAGAGGAGAATTCTTAGGAACCTGCAAGGAACATCCATGCTCCCTCACTTGTTCGAAGGCCCCACCCAAACCCTTGGGGGGGCAGTGTCATGATAGGAGACCTGGTCCTACCCACATGCTCAAGCAGTGTGCACTCGTCCCCGTGAGTGTGTGTGTGCTCAGTCGCGCCCCTCAGGTGTCTCTGTTCAGGCTCTGCATTGGAAAGGCATGCGGGGTCACTTAGGTGACCGGTATGCCAGTCTGCGCATGCCCAGATGGCCCCTGACCCTGGATCACTCTGTGCTTGTGCGGCAGGCACTTCCTGGGTGCCCTTTAAAAGGGGGCCTGTGGCACTAGGAAGTTGTCTGCAGATCTTTTTTGACACTTGCCTCTGTTTCTGTGTGACATCCTGGTTTGACATTTGGATCTGACTTTTGGCCTTGAATTAAGACCTGCTCTGGTTCTGACCCACTGGCTCTTGGATTACACCCCCGCTCTGGCTCTGACCCTGTGGCTTTGAACACCAACCTCTCTCTGGCTTCTGCTTGGATGACTACCTGCTTTGGTTCTCTGAACTTTGGCACTGGATTATGGATTTCCCTGGCTCTGAACTCACTGGCTTCCCTGCATAAGCTTCCCCAAAAACCTGGACTGGACTTTTCCCATATTTGGGCTCACTGGCCATGGGCAACAGTAGTGAGATCCCAACTGTTCTGCAGCAAAGTCCGACCTCCCTTATGTAGAACTCCGGCAAAAAGGAGATCTTTGGCAGACTCCCCACGCTGAAAGCAGTGCATGGTGTAGAAATTAGTGTACTCACTGTTACATTTCTTTTCTCTTGTGGGTTAGTCTCAGCCATAGGCGGGGACTGCTAGAGAAAATAAAAATAGCTCCTTCCAGCTCCTTCTTCACTACTGTCTGCAACACCTTACACCCCAGAGCGGCATCGGCCGATGTCCTGATATCAAGTCTTTAAAGTGGACCAACACCCTTCTGGATCGGCCCGGGAATCTATAAAATTCCCAGGCCGATCCGAATCCCCCCCGCAGGGCATCCAAAACCAGGATGTCCCGCTGTGTGAAACCCCCAGGACACCCGCTAACCTTACTTTACTCCCGGTCCGACGGCGAATGCGCGGGCCGCAGCCGCATCTTGCGCTTCTCTCTAGCAGGGCGCGTGCCCACGCCAGCCATTTGTTAATGGCCGGTGCGGGGGCACTCCCTGTTAGAGGGAAGCGCAAGATACAGCTGTCAGCGTGATCAGAGACACTGTGGTTTGACGCCGCTTGACTCACATACCACAGCGCCTCCGAGTACGCTGATTGGACAAACAGCCGCGCATGCACCGTAGGAGTGGGGTGAGGTGAGTTTTAACCTGAAATCTGGGGGGTTTCACATATGGGGGCACCCCCGATCATGATGCCCCAGGGAAGGGGACCAAAACCCAGGATAGTCAACATCCTGGGTGTTGGTGCACTTTAAAACTTGGTGAAATTGTCAGAGTTGGCCAGATCATGATCTGTTCCACCGAAGCCTGGTGTTGGAAAGCCCAAGATGCGACAATTGCCCAGGGGAAGTGAGCAGTGACCCAGGAGGGCTTCTCCTTCCCCTTGCAGCCATAGGCTATATGGTCACCTGCTCAGAGTGGACCTGGCGAGTGAGCATGAGCACAAGGAGGGTAGAACTATCTCCTGATTAAGATGGAAGGGAGAGACTGCCTTGGAAAATCCTGCTTCACATGAAACACTGCTTTCTCTTCATACAGCACCAAAAAGGGTTGCAAAGAGCTGCCAGCTCCAAAACCTTCCGGATTGGAGGTAATCGTCATGAGAAAGGCCACCTTCAAAGTGAGCGCTGTCAGGGAATCCTCCGCCATGGGTTCAAAGGGGGGTGCAGATGCCGAACATGCACAGCACCCTGAATGAAAGTCTGAACTAACCTATGCTCTGCGATCGTCAGTTGGAAAATAATGGACAAGGCTGAGACCTGGCCCTTAAGTGCTGGGCTGTAGGCCAGCATCTAGGCATTGCTGCTGGAAAATTTGTGGTATCAAGAACCTCCTACAGGAGTGGCCCTTAGATTCGTACCAAGACACAAAGACCCTCCAAACCCTGTAGTAAATTCTAGAGCGCAACTGTTTTCATGCTTGAACCAAGGTCCAAATTACCACGACAGCCAAAATATTCTCTTCCAATTTGCCAGCACTGGATAATTGGGGTGCCACAGAGGACTCTGTTGCAGAAGATTTGGGTGGTTGGGGAGTTGCCACGAGGGCTCCACTGCCAGGCTGACCAGACCCATGAACCACACCCTTCTGGGCCAGTGTGGGGCCATTAGGATGATACGAATCTACTTGCAGTTGACTTTCTTTAATACATGACCCAGTAGTGGCAGTGGTGGGAATGCGTGGAGCAGGCTGTACCCTGACCAGTGAATAGCCAGCGCATTCACCGTCACTCGCACCCTGTACACAGACCTCTAGACCTTCCAATTGTGCCGAGATGCGCAGGTGTCCAACTCAAACACTCCTCACCAGTCGCAGAGTGTTTGAAACACATCCTGTGAAGGGACCATTCCTCCTGGTCCACCATCTCTCTCCTCAAATAATCGTCCTGCAGTTTCCCCACTCCCAGAATGTGATCCGCTGAGATGCATGGAACGTGAAGTTCCACCCATCTCATGATGCAACTCACTACCTGGTATGCCTGCCAGCTCCTTGTACCTGTTACAAACAAATGACCTGTCCGCCGGTCCCGCGGCATCTGCGGGCGGCGTGTGCTCCGGCGCCTGTCTGCTTCCGTCTCTCGGCGGCTGCGTCTCCGGTGGGCTGCGTCAGAGCGAGCGGGGATGAGCAGACATGCCCCCTCACCTCCTCACTGACACGCGCGAGCACGGCTGTCTTATGACCTCCGGCGGCGCTGCAGTCAGCGCGCCTGCACCTGAAGAAGGACTTGTGCCAGTCGAGTATCCAATGTCATACCTAAATAGGTCGCCACCATGGAGGGAGCCAACTGGGACTTGGATAGTTGATCACCCATTAAAAAAGTTCCAGCGTGGACAGGACCGTCGGACCATTCTGCAGTGCTTCTGCCAGAGATGGGGCTCGGTGAGCAAGTCGTCCAGGTACGGGGTGTTGTGCACAACCTGCCTCCGCAAGAGTGCCATCACCACCGCTAAGACTTTCATGAACACTCGTGGGGCAGTGGACAGTCCGAACTGCAGTGCCACAAATTGGAAATATTGGGCGCCCACCGGCCCATCGGCCGAACTGCCCCGTCCTTCTTGGGGAAGACGAATAGTAGAAGCCTCTTTCTAAGGGGGCACAGGGGGTACATTGGTCCCTGGTCCAGTAAAAGCTCTATCACGTGGTCGTGAGCCGCTGTCCTTTTTGTGATGCAGGAAGGCTTGGACGCCACACAACTGTGTGGAGGCCTGGTCCAGAACTCGATCTTGTATCTTGACGAAACAGCCTCCTTGACCCAGGCGTCAGATATCTGTTCCCTCCACACCAGGGCATAGTGCAAAAACCATCCCCCCACTCGATGGTGTATTGGGCACCCCTTCAACCCTAAGAGGGCTTGACTGGGGGCTTGGGCCTGCTGACCCCTTGGGGTCTAGGCTTCCCCTGTAGTTTTTGCTAACCCAAAAAATCCTTGCGACGTCTGAAGTCTGTAGAACCTCCAAACTTCTGGAAAGGGCGGAAATTTGGAGACTTGCGAAAAATACAATTCTGTGATTACTCCCCTGTAGAATTGGTATTATATGTATACAGCAATTCCTGCTCCAGAGAGTAATTCCTTACGTTTGGGTTATACATCCACAAGATGGCGCTGGACTGCAGAGACAGCAAAAAAGTGGCTCCTCCCGGCCCCTTATATTCCAGGGACCTCCCACAAAATCCCCAGTATTGACAAGCAGTTAGCAAGAAGCGGGGAGAATAATAACCATAATAAAACAATTCTAACCATGATAACAATCAACATACAACTAAGAACAATGAAAACAAGGGCAGGGTGGAGCAGGATGTGCTGTATACATATAATACCAATTCTACAGGTGAGTAATCACAGAATTGTATTATTCTAAGTATACAGCACGTCCTGCTCCAGAGAGTAATTCCTTACGTTTGGGACATCCAATAGCAGTGTCCGTTAGGTAGGGTGGGATCCCCAAAAGCAACAACATGCAGATTAAACCACTGCCGCCTGCAGAACTTTGCGGCCAAAAATAGCATCAGCTGAGGCACTAACATCAACCTTGTAAAACTTAGAAAAAGTATTAGTACTTAGAAAAGAATAACAGAAGACCAAGTAGCGGCCTTGCAAACTTGTTCAACAGGAGCCTGGTGCTGAAATGCCCAAGAGGCACCAAAAGCACGAGTGGAATGAGCAGTAAGGCGGAAGGGAGGATCCTCCCCTTTAGCAGAATAGGCCTGAATAACAGCCTGACGGATCCACTTGCTGATAGTAGACTTAGCTGGAGCCAGACCCTTCTTGGGACCCAAAGGGACCACAAAAAAAGCATCAGTCTTCCTGAAGGGCTCAGTAGCCACCAAATAGAACTTCAGGTTCCTGACCACATCCAAGGAATGTAGAGCCCTCTCCTTAGGGTTACTAGGATTAGGGCACAGAGAAGGTAGAACAATGTCCTGATTGAGATGAAAAGCAGACACAACTTTAGGCAGAAAATCTGGTTTAAAGCGAAACACCACCTTGTCCTGGTGTCTCTCAAAGTAAGGGGGCTTGATGGAGAGCGCCGCCAACTCAGAAACACGCCTAACAGAAGTGATAGCCACCAAAAAGACTACCTTAAGCGTAAGAATGGACAAAGCAGCCTCATGCACAGGCTCAAAAGGAGACCCCTGCAAGGCAGATAGGACCAAGTTCTAATCCCAGACTGGTAACATAGGCTTACGTGGGAGGCACACATGAGTAATCCCCTGGAAAAAAGCCCTGACCAGATGATGCTGAGCAAAAGATCTCTGAAAGAAAACAGCCAAGGCAGACACATGACCCTTCAGAGTGCTGAGTTGAAGCCCCAGATCCAAACCATGTTGGAGAAATTCCAGAATCCTAGGAAAAGAAAACACACGACAGGGAAGAGATTTATCCTCACACCAATCAATGTAGGTACGCCAAACCCTATAGTAGATGGAAGAAGAGGACTTTTTCCTAGCCCTGATCATGGTGTTAACAACAGAGGCAGGCAGCCCCTTTTCCATTAAGATGGAGGTTTCAGCAGCCAGGCCGTTAAAGCCAGCGTTTGAAATTGGGGGTAGCGTAGCCACCCCTGAGTGAGCAGGTCCGGATGCTTGGGCAGGGCGTACTGATCTACCGCCAGCTGCACGATGTCTGCGAACCACACTCTTCTTGGCCAACAGGGGGCCACCAGGATTGCTGGCACCCCTTCCTGAGCTATCTTTCGCAGAACCCTGCCCAACAGGGGAAACGGGGGAAAGACAAACAGTAGCTGAAAACCCTGCCAGGGCATTGTCAGAGCATCCACGGAAAAGGCCAGAGGGTCCTGGGACAGAGACACAAAGACTGGAAGCTTGTGAATTTGACAGGACGCAAACAAATCCACATCTGTCTGACCCCAACGTTGACACAGAGAGTGAAACACCCTGTTGCTGAGGGACCATTCCCCCAGACGAGAAGTCCCCCTGCTCAGAGTCTGCCTCCAGATTCTCCACCCCCGAATGTAAACAGCTGAGATGCAGGTAACATTGTCCTCTGCCCAGGATAAGATCAGAGACACTTTCTTAAGGGCCCCCTTGCTTCGGGTCACCCCCGATGATTGATGTAGGCAACCGAAGTCTGGTTGTCCGAGCGGACCTGAACAGCCCGACCCCGAAGGTGCGGGGTCAAGCGGGCTAGAACCAACCTGATCGCCCTCAGTTCCAGAATGTTGATAGGGGTGTGGGCCTCCTGAGGGCCCCACTGCCCCTGGAATGTTAGGGATCTCCAGAAGCCCCCCCAACCTGTCAGACTGACATCCGTGGTGACTGTCTCCCAGCACGGGGCCAGAAAGTATCTGCCCACTAACAGGTGCCTTGAGTTCAGCCACCACGAGAGGGACCGCCTGGCTAGGGGGGACAGAACCAAAACCTGATCCAGGGACACAGTGTCCCTGTCCCATACAGACAAGAGGTGGAGTTGAAGAGGCCTCATGTGGAACTGAGCATAAGGAACCACCTCGAAGCAGGACACCATCAGGCCCACCAGCTGCATTCCCTGCCTGATGGAAGGATGAGGGCAGGACAGAAGGAGCTGAGATTGCGCTTGCAGACTGTCCACTTTCTGCTGAGGAAGAAAGATCCTGGCCCGAGCTGTATCCAGATTCATGCCCAGAAATAGCTTTACCAAAGCGGAAAACAGGGAAGATTTGGAGTGGTTTATCACCCAGCTGAAAGACTCCAGAGTGGTCACCACCCGCTAAGTATCCAGCTCTGCATGTTGGAAGGACGGAGAATTGATAAGAATGTCGTCCAAATAGGGAAGAATGCGAATGCCCTGAGCTCTCAGCAGAGCCATAATGCCCGCCAGCACCTTGGTGAATACCCTGGGAGCTGAAGTAAGACCGAAGGGCAATGCCACAAATTGGTAATGCTGATCCAGAGCTGATCCAGAGCGAACCTGAGGAATCTCTGATGACCTGGAAAGACTGGAACATGGAGGTAAGCATCCTTGATATCCACAGAGGTCATGAAGTCCCCTGGGCGTAGTGAACTTACAGCTGAGCACAGAGTCTCCATGCAAAACCTCCTGGGTCTGACAAACTTGTTGAGAAGCTTTAAGTCTGACAGACCCATCTCTTTTGGGAACGGTGAAAAGGTTGGAATAGTAGCCCTTGCCCCTTTCCCCTAAGGGCACTTGGCAGATGGCCCCCAGCTCCAGTAGATTCTGCACAGCAAGCAACAGGCCCTGAGCTGACAGGGGGTCTTGAGGCATCTGGGATCTGATGAATCTTGGGGGTGGCTAGGCTGCCAACTCTATCTTGTAATAGGAGGACACTACCTCCTGAATCCACCAGTCTGAGACATGACACCTCCAGACGTGAGCAAAGAGCCGAAGCCGTCCCCCCACCCGGATGGGTGAGGGCGCCCCTTCATGTCTGAGGGAGCTTGGGGGAAGACTTAGATTTGGAACCCCAGGAGGGTCCAGGGCGGCCACGTCCTCTGCCCCTGCCCCAGAAATCTCCCAGGCTCCTGCAAATGACGCTTCCCTTCCTATTCTGGACCCACGGTAGGAGGGAAGAAAAGAACCTGAACCCCGAAAAAGCCGAGACTGTCTCTTGCGCTGGCTCAGCCAAACCGAGCGGCGTATAGCCACGGCCAAGGCAGAAGCCCTGCCACACATTCTAATGGTATCATACAAGGCAGAGAGGACATATGCAACAAATTTCTCACAACGCAGAAGGGCTCTATACTCTGCACTAGCTGTCTCATCAGGAGCCCCATCTAAAATACTCCTGAGCAGAGTCCTAATAGCCACAGCTGTAATGGCAGAGGCACAAACCGGGCACAGCACAGACCCCGCACAGGCAAAGGCATGGGAAGCCAGCTGATCAATGCGCCGGTCCTCACCATCCCTCAGTGTAGTAGAGTCAGGGAAATGCATGACAGAAGTATTGGACAACCCCAGAATTGGTGCATCCACTTCTGGAGGGGACGACCAACGCTTAACCACTTCAGCAGGAAAAGGGTACCTCTTATCCCAATTCTTAGGCACCCCAGGGAGCCTGATCGGTCGCTTCCACTCCTTGAACACAAGATTATTAAAGTGAGTTTGCTCAGGAAACTCCAAACGTGGCTTAGCCGTGTGAAACAACTCCCCCTGCTGCCGAGGATCTGCGGCAGAAGGAGAAATAGAAAACACTTCAAAAATGTGAACCAAAAGCCTGTCAATATCATCTGGAGCCCATGGGTCAGAGCCAGAATCAGCATAACCCTTAGGCTGCTCATCAGATGATTCTGAATCAGAAAACAATTCCCCCTCTTCCAGGGGGGTATAGCCAGCCAGGTCAAAAAAATTCCTCAGCCTCCATAAGAAATAAGTTAACGCCAGGTGCCAGATGCCGCCTCTTAGCCGAGGCCTTACGCGCCGTAGAGCCAGCAATCAGCTTTTCAATACTAGCCACCCTGGTAGACAAATCAGGCTGAGACTCCCCACTGGTATGCACCTCACTGGGAGTCAGATGTAAGCGTGGGGGAGTGGGCGAAGCCACACGGGGTGGAGGTCCAGCCACAGGCAACCCAGATTGCAGCGCAAGCGCCCGCTGGGCACAGGGTACACAGACCCGCACATTGTCATCACTTGTAGGGGACACCCCACACACCACACACAGCCGGGCTTGTCCCGAAGGAACCCCAAGCACATTATCCTGAGAAGCCTCCATATGGTGATTATCGCGGCCACCGGCCAATAGGGATTTACACAATAAAGTCACCAGGGATGCCCCAATAACCCGCTAGGGAAGTGGGAAGTAAAGGCAGAGTAGGCCTCTAATAGCAACTAAATAGAGGGGATAGGCCGGGAGAAACCACAATTAAGTTTGACCCGCCTGCAAGACATAAACAGAAAGTCCCGTAAGCGGTATGCATACACAACAATATGTAAAAGATAAGCCAGCCTGCAGGGGCACTTACGGACCACGGTAGGTAGAAGCCAGCCACATAGCACGAGAAGGCAAAATGGCGCCCGCAGATACCTCGAGAGGCGGGCCGCGGAGACAGTGATGCGGAACGCGCCATCCGCAAGGCCTGGCCCCCCGAAGAGCGTGAAGGCGCCCACGTAACCATGTCAGCCAATGATGGCGCAGCAGCGCCTGAGGTAAAGTCGCCGCCAACCGCGGAACGCCGTACAAGCGCTCGCTGCGGCGGCATTTTAAAAGAAACCAGTGCAACCAACACACGTGCGGCAACACAAGCCAAGCTATACCACGGAAACAATAAGAGTGAAGAATACATCTACAAACACACACAACACCCCCCCCCCCCCCCCCGAGAAATACCAGGGAGAGCGACGGAGGGCAGCGGCCAACCTAGCAGGTGCCCACCGATGGACAGGGGGCGAGGGGCGATAGCGCGGGAGGGGCATCCCATAAGGCTCACCATGGGCCTATACCGCCTACCCTTTGGTGGGGGATTGCGGTCAGAGCAGCGCTCCTTAAGCACCTGACAACGGTGCTGCCTACCGTCACCCGACCAGTGCAGCCAAAGCTGGGAGGCATGAAAAGGAGGAACTGGTAGGATTAGACCTACAGGGCCGCAGGCTTATAGCCCCGCTCACCTGCGAATAGAGAGAGCCATCTTGTCATCGCAGCGGCAGACTGCAGAGAAGAACTGGGGATTTTGTGGGAGGTCCCTGGAATATAAGAGGCGGGGAAGAGCCACTTTTTTGCTGTCTCTGCATTCCAGCGCCATCTTGTGGATGTATAACCCAAACGCAAGGAATTACTCTCTGGAGCAGGACGTGCTGTATACTTAGGGCCTTATTTATCAAGGAATAGCGACAGATAGCGACAGATAGCGACTGGGGAGGCGGCCAGTAAAGCCAGGTACCGCAACTAGAACGCCGGCTCCCCTCCACAATCACACATTTATCAAGCCGATACTGCTTAGCGACTGGGATAGCGCCACCTAGCAACTCATTCATCATTATCCCAGCCTCACCCCACAGCGCCAGCGAACATCCTTGAACAGCGACAGGTATGAACTCTCGCTACCTGGCGCTCTCCAATGCATTTCAATGGCAGAATGTATTTTAATTAATAATTATTTTTTAATATATTTTTTTTTTTTTAAATTTCAAAAAAAAAATCTGTGAACACTTCTTCCTTTGAAAATGTATTTTTTGGGGATTTTTTAAAAAATGTTTTTTTTTGGCAGAATTGATATTACAGGTCTGATTTTAAACTATTCAGGTTTGAATATTATTTCAAAATCATTCCATTTTTTTTGGGGGTGGTTAGGGGGTTAAAAAACTACTTTTAACACATCGCCTACTGCGCTCTGGGATTTAAACATGCATTTCACAGCGCTAGGAATTTTTAAGGCTGATTTTTTAATGAATATGGTGGGTGCCGGTCGCTATGTCCAGTCGCTATCATGCGCTCCCATACAACAGCGAACCTGTCAAATAGCGACTCAGCATCTTGTATTCAACATTACGGCACACCGACTGAGTCGCTATCATCCACCGAACAATGGCCAAACACAGCGACTACTAGCGGTCGCTGTCAAAATTCCGCTACAGTCGCTCAACAGTCGCTATCTGTCGCTATCTGTCGCTATTAATGAATCAGCCTCTTAGAATAGTCCTCAGTTTCTGATTCTGTGGAAGCCTAGTCAACATTCCACCTGTGGCCTTTTGTGCCAGGTCATCCACAGGCTCAACAAAAAGATGACCCCCCTCAAAAAAGGGGAGACCAGTAAGTGTCTTCTTAGAAGCAGTGTCGGCTGAAAACCCTTAAAAATAAAAAATGGTGTGGGGTCCCCCCTACCTAGCATAACCAGCCCAGGGACCAGCTATGTAGGGCTTGCAGAACAGGGCCACCCTACTGGCTACAATCCCCCACAGCCAAAATGGTCCCTGGGCTCTTATGCCCCACCCTGGACTTTGGAGAAGCAGGTAATGAGGGGGCTGGAGGTTAATGGCAAGTCACCAGCTAGCCACAGCTGATTTGAGAGACGCCTAGCCTTGTGAACTGGTATAGGGGTCTTCTTGATCCCTTACCTGTTCACAAACAGTTAAATGTAAGAAAAACACACCACACACAAAGAAAAATGTTATTAAAAATTCTTTACTTAACCTCCAATCCTCCAGCTCCGCTGTCCCATGCCCTGGTGTCCCTCGCTGATCTGATGACAAATGTGACGATTGGTGGAGGGGGTGGGAAGGCAAGGGATCCCCCTCCTCCCAGAGTCCCCCTGCCCCTCCACATTTCTCCACCGAACACTGCATTTGAAATAAGTCTCCGATGCAAAATAATGTCATTGGATGAAAAGGAGGGGCTAGAAACATCACTGACTCGGGGAAAAGGGCCTGGAGGGAGGGATCGCAGGTGCAGGTGAGTAAATGTGTGATGTTGGCAGCAGCGGAAGTGGGGGGCAATCTTTCGGGCCCTCTCCTAAAGCTGGAAGAGTCCCAGGGGGATTAGATGCCCCCCTAGTGCAGAGAAGACCCTGCCGGTTTGATCAAGAGGTCTGGTGAGAATCAAACCTGCAGGAACTATGAGCTTGGCATTTAAACGGTTAATTGAAATGGTGGGTTAAGGCCTCACACAAACCCAGTGCTTAAATAAAAATGTGAGTTAAGGCCGAACCCAGACCCTAGTGCTTAAATGAATAGGTGAGTTAAGGCCATACATAAACCACTAGTGTTTAAATGAAAAGGTGTGTTAAGGGGGGCAAACCCCAGGGTTTGAATGAAAAGGTGGGTTAAGGGGGCACCCAAACCCCAGTAGTTAAATGAAAAGGTGGATTGTGGCTGCACACAAGCCCCAGTGCTTAAATAAAAAGGTGGGTTAAGGGGGCACCCAAACCCCAGCAGTGACAAGCCAGTGGTATTAGTGCAGTATTAGTGAGTAGTAGTAGTGATTCCAACCCTACTCTAGCCCTCACTCCAGCACTATCACTGACTATAGTTTGCCATGAAAAGGGCAATTTTTCAACAATAGACCCTAACTGCCCCTAAGCCACTGCAGCATGAACCTCTCCCTATCTAAACCAGCGCCGCAATGGCCTTTAATATAGCAGATCACATGTCCCATCTGGCCAATCACAGCCATGCCCAAAATGGTTGCTAGGCAAGGAAGAAGCCTGATTCACTTCCCAAAATCTTTTCACTGTATTGCCATGGCTAGCCAAGAAAACATTAAAAGGGACTTTTTTTAAGAAAAAAAAATATATATTGTCAAAACACTGCTGACACATCAAACAATCCAGGCATCGTGATTAGAGGCTAGAGCTAGCATAATAAAAAAAGAATGCGGATAACCAAAAAGATTGCAATTTATTAGAGCATACTAGGGGATCCTGGAAAGGCGAACCTGGCACTCTTTTAGGACCCTGCCAGGGCCAGAGGTGGTGAAAAGGAGCAACAGTGCAAGGTCACAGCTCAGGAGGGAGTCCCCCAGAACCTAATATCCCAGAGAGATTGGTCGTAGGCGGCCTCTAGCTCTCCTGAATGGCTGTGGTTGCAAGGCAAGGAAGAAGACTGAAACCGTGCATGGATTTCAGTTTGCGGGTTCTGGGGCACGAACCCACAAAGTTCGGCACAGATCCGAACTATGCGGGTTGAATACGCTCATAACTACCTATAAACCTAGATTTGATTTGATTTGGAATTGTATTAAAAGCTAACTTAAGATGATGTTTCTTGTAACTTTATTTGTAGTATGAACCAAATCAGCTATGCTTTGCAATCTAAATGTGTTACTTTTCTATTTTTTTTCATGGACCTTAGAATAGTTTCCTTATTCTGTTTCTAATGCAAGTTACAGTAACATTTAGAAGATATAAGCCTCGGCTTCATCGGGTCCCTCTAAAGATTGCCAGGTGCTGCTGTCACAGATGAGAAACAAATGCAAAATGGTTACATTTTCCTGCCAATGCTGTAATTTCATAGCTCACCTTTTACTGAAGTTTGCATGCGTGCCACTATCATGTTATATTTTATATGCGATGTTACTCAGCAGATCAGAGGTTTGTGGGGTTGCTCACCGGTTTGATCTCGTAACAAACAAGTACCTATTTGATTATAAATATTTCAAGGGTGGAGATATCATCATTGGAGGAATAATCACTGCACATTCCAATACACTCAAAATGTTTCAAGGAAAAGACTTAATTCCTCCCTATACTGTTTGCCTATCGTATGTATAGTACTATGATATGAATTTTAATTCCCTAATTTAATTCTCAGACAATGACCTCGATTCAATATAGGTAGAAAAAAATTCTCATGGTAGTAAAAAATTCAATTCATGAGAAAAAAGCCTGAGAATGTCACTGTTAGTGAATCACCAGATAGGAAGACAATGAAAGTCAAAGGCAGCTTTTTTACTCTTGATAAAGGTATTGATTGAACTTTTTACCCCTTTTTACCTGTAGTAAAAAGCTGCCATTGACTTTCATTGTCTTTTTATCTCGTGATTCACTAACAGTGACATTCTCAGGCTTTTTTCTCATGAATTGAATATTTTACTACCATGAGAGTTTTTTTCAACTCTTAGAGGCCGATTCATTAATAGCGCCAGGTAGCGACAGATGAGCGACAGTAGCGTTATTTTCACAGCGCCCGCTAGTAGTCGCTGTGCTTGGCCGTTGTTCGGTTGTTGACAGTGACTCAGTCGGTGTGCGGTAATGTTGAATACGGGGTTAGGAGTCGCTGTTTGACAGGTTCCGCGCTGTATGTCAGCGCATGACAGCGAATGGCCATAGCGAACGGCTCCCAGCATATTCATTAACAAATCACGCTCAAAAAATTCTCACGCTGTGAAATGCTTGTTTAAAGCCCAGAGCGCTGGCGGCGATGTGTTAAAAGTAGTTTTTTAACCCCCAAACAACCATATTTTTTGGAGAAAAAAAAACAAGTTTTTCAAAACATTTTGTAATATTAATACATTAATATCAGACCTGTAATATCAATTCTGAACAATTTTTTTTTTTTTTTTTAACCATAAAAAAATATCTAACATTGCAGAAGTGGTCACAGAATTTTTGACATTTAAAAAAAAAAAAAAAAAAAAAAAAAAAAATACATTAATAGCAATTATTTAAGAATATTTAAAGATTGCTCCATTGAAATGCATTGGAGAGCGCCAGGTAGCGAGAGGTCATACCTGTCGCTGTTCAAGGTCGCTCGCTGGCGCTGTGGGGTGAGGCTGGAATAATGATGAATGATTCGCTATCTGGCGCTCTGTCAGTCGCTAAGCAGGATCGGCTTGATAAATGTGTGATTGCGGAGGGGAGCCGGCGTTTCTCGTGGCGGTGACCGTCATTACCGTTCGCTCACCATTCGCTACCTGGCGCTATCCTTTGTTAAATAAGGGCCTTAGTGAATCAAGGCCGATGAATGTCAATGGCAGCTTTTTTACTCCTGAAAAAGGTATTTAACTTTTTTCCCCGATTTACCTGTAGTAAAAGCTGCCATTGACTTTCATTGTCTTCCTATCTGGTGATTCACTAATAGTGACATTCTCAGGCTTTTTTCTCATGAATTCATTCAATATTGAAATATAACTTTTTTTTAAATGATCTTATTTTTCTATGGCTTCTAAAAATCTTTCATTTTTCACCATGCCTTGCTTTGTTTGGAAAGATTATGTTGCCACTGATGTTTGTTACATTTCCTGTACTTTTTTAATTGATTACAATATTTTCCTGATCAATTTGCCAGCATTACTTTTGTTTCAGTCCTTTTTTTTAACACCCCTCTTACACTTCCCAAAATCCCTTAACTTGTGATGCCATGTCTAGCCAACATTAAAAGGGACATTTCTTTTGTGGAAAAGAAAAAGATGGGCAGGCTGATTCATTACTAGCGGCAGGTAGCGACAGATGAGCGCCTGCAGAGCGGTTTTCAGAGCGCCCGCTAGCAGTCGCTGTGGTTCGCTAGTTCAGAGCGCCGCCGCTGTGCAGCATTGATGAATACATTGTGGGGAGTCGCTATATGACCAGTACAGAGCTGTATGGGAGCGAATGGTAGCGACTTGTTAATGCGAGCGACTCACGCAATATTCATAAAAAAAAACAGCCCTACACCCCGCCGGCGCTCAAAAATGCTTCGTTGTAGCCCAGAGCGCCGGAGGCTGTGTGATTAAAGGCTGTTTTTTAACTTGTATCCACCAGTAACCAAGCAAATTACATTGTAATAACATTGTGACATGAACACATTAATGCCAGACCTGTAATGTCAATTCTGCATAAATATATAAAAATTGAAAAAAAAAAAAAAAATAGAAAAAATTGCTTTTTTCAAGGCCAAGAGAGATCCCAACATTATTTAAGAATAAAAAAAAATTAATAATAAAAACACCCTGTTTAAAGAGGACCAACACCCAGGGGTGATCGGCCCGGAAATCTATAAGATTCCCGGGTCAATCACCTCCCTCCCCGCGGGACATCCGAGATCGGGATGTCCCGCGGGGTGAAACCCCCCAGAAACCCCCAAAACAGCTTACCTGATCCGCCGCCGCTTCCGCCGCCGCCGCCCTCTGTGAATGGCCGGTGGGGGCGCGCGCGCGCCGAGAGTGACGCGCGGGAGGCGGCGGCGGCAGAAGCGGCTTGGACGTTCCTGATCCCCGCCTGGACGTTGGCGGGGATTGGCTGCGGCGTTCACGCGGGAGCGTTGAGAGGTGAGTTTTTTGGGGTTTCTGGGGGGTTTCACACAGCGGGGCACCCCCGATCGGGGTGCCCCGCTGAAGTGGACCAAAACCCAGGATAGTCAAAATCCTGGGTGTTGGTCCACTTTAAAGAGAAGTAAAAGAACGTCCATTGAAATATATGGGAGAGCGCCAGGTAGCGAGAGGTAATACGAGACGCTCTGCAAGGCTGAACGCCGGCACTGTACGCTGAGGCTGGGATAATGATGAATCGGACGCTACATGGCGTTATCCCAGTCGCTCAACAGAATCCGCTTGATTGCTGCCGTGTCCGGCAATCACCTGTTGCTACCTGTCGTTTACAAGGCGCTACCTGACGCTATCCCTTCATGAATAAGGCCCATATTGTCAAAACACTGCTGACACATCAAACAATCCAGACACAGTGATTAGATGAAAGGAGGATGCTGAAAAACCAAAGAGCTTGCTATTTATTAGAGCATACCAGGGGATCCTGGAGGGGAGAACCTGGCAATGTTTTAGGACCCTGCCGCCTACCAGGGCCAGATTAATGCTGGTGCAAAGGAGCAGCTCAGGGAGCAGTCCGCCAGAACCTAATGGCCTTCATTCACAAAGAGTTGAAAAAAATTCTCATGGTAGTAAAAAATTCAATTCATGAGAAAAAAGCCTGAGAATGTCACTGTTACTGAATCACCAGATAGGAAGACAATGAAAGTCAATGGCACTTTTACTACAGTGTAGAAAGCAGTAAAACGTTCAATACTTTTTTTCAGGAATAAAAAAGTGCCATTGACTTTCATTGTCTTCCTATCTGGTGATTCAGTAACAGCAACATTCTCAGGCTTTTTTCTCATGATTGGAATTTTTTACCATGAGAATATTTTTCAACTCTTAGGCCCTTATTTATGAAGGAATAGCGACAGGTAGCGACTGGTGAGCGGCCGGTAATGACGGGCCCCGCCACGAGAACGCCGGCTCCCCACCACAATCACACATTTATCAAGCCGATCCTGCTTAGCGACTGAGATAGCGCCATATAGCGCCTCATTCATCATTATTCCAGCCTCAGCCCACAGCGCCAGCGTCCGACCTTGAACAGCGACAGGTATGACCTCTCGCTACCTGGCGCTCTCCAATGCATTTCAATGGAACAATCTTTAAATATTCATAATTAATTGTTATTATTTTTTTTTTTTTTTTAAATGAGAAAAATTCTGTTACCACTTCTGCCATTTTAGATAATTTTTTTAAGGGGAAAAAAAAAATTGTACAGAATTGATATTACAGGTCTGATATTAATGTATTCATATTACTAAATTATTTATAAAACTTGTTTTTTTTTGGTTTCCAAAAATATGGTTGTTTGGGGGTTAAAAAACTACTTTTAACCCATCGCCGCCAGCGCTCTGGGGTTTAAACATGCATTTCACAGCGCAAGAATTTTTTGAGCGTGATTTTTTCATGAATATGGTGGGAGCCGGTCTCTATGGCCAGTCGCTATCATGCGCCCCCATACAGCGCGGAACCTGTCAAATAGCGACTCCTCACCCAATATTCAACATTGCGGCAAACCGACTGAGTCGCTATGAACTACCGAACAACGGCCAAGCACAGCGACTACTAGCGGGCGCTCTGAAAATGCCGCTACAGTCGCTCAACTGTCGCTACCTGCCGCTGTGTGAATCAGCCTCCCCGTGAATCAAGGCCAATATCTCAGAGAGATTCATAGGCCCTTATTTAAGAAAGGATAGCGACAGATAGCGACTGGTCAACGCCGGACACGGCACGCAATTACACATTTATCAAGCAGAATCTGTTTAGCGACTGGGATAGCGCCATGTAGCGTCTGATTCATCATTTTCACAGCCTCAGTGAACAGCGCCAGCGTTCAGCCTTGCACAGCGCCAGGTATTACCTCTCGCTACCTGTCGCTCTCCCATACATTTCAATGGACGATCCTTTCCTTCTCTTTAAACTGTTTTTTTTTTTTCTTCAAAAAAATCACAAATAATTCTGTGACCTCTTCTGACATTGAATAAGCAGTTTTTTCATAATTTTTTCAGTTTTTATATATTTCCTCAGAAATGACATTACAGGTCTGCCATTAAAGTGTTCCTGTTACAATGTAATTCCATATGTTTTCGTTTTGTTACTAGTGGATAGATGCTTGAAAACACACTTTAAACACACCGCCTCCTGCGCTCTGGGCTTCAAACAACTATTTTTCAGCGCCAGAGATTTGTGAGGCTGTTTTTTTGCTGAATATGGTGTGAGTCGGTCGCTATGAGCAGTCGCTAACATGCGCTCCCATACAACGCTGTACTGGTCAAATAGCGACTCCTCACAATGTATTCACCATTACTGAACAGCGACTGAGAGGCCGATTCATTTATAGCGCCAGGTAGCGACAGTTTAGCGACTGTAGCGGCATTTTCAGAGCGCCCGCTAGTAGTTCCTGTGCTTGGCCGTTGTTCGGTAGTTGATAGCGACTCAGTCGGTTTGCCGTAATGTTGAATATTGGGTGAGGAGTCGCTATTTGACAGGTTCCGCGCTGTATGGGAGCGCATGATAGCGACTGGCCCTAGCGACCGGCTCCCACCATATTCATTAACAAATCACGCTCAAAACATTCTTGCGCTGTGAAATGCTTGTTTAAGCGCTGGCGCTGGCGGCGATTGGTTAAAAGTATTTTTTAACCCCCAAACAACCATATTTTTTGAAGCCAAAAAAAACAAGTTTTTTAAATAATTCTGTAATATGAATAAATTAATATCAGACCTGTAATATCAATTCTGTACAATTTTTATTTTTTTTTTTTTACCTTAAAAAAATTATCTAAAATGGCAGAAGTGGTCACAGAATTTTTCACATTTAAAAAAAAACAAAAAAACAATTAACAATTAATTATGAATATTTCAAAATTGTTCCATTGAAATGCATTGGAGAGCGGCAGGTAGCGAGAGGTCATACCTGTCGCTGTTCAAGGTCGGACGCTGGCGCTGTGGGCTGAGGCTGGAATAATGATGAATGAGTCGCTATATGGCGCTATCTCAGTCGCTAAGCAGGATTGGCTTGATAAATGTGTGATTGTGGTGGGGAGCCGGCGTTCTCGTGGCGGGGCCCGTCATTACCGGCCGCTCACCAGTCGCTACCTGTCGCTATTCCTTCATAAATAAGGGCCTACTGACAGCTGGCACAATGTGGTTAAAGAACATAAACTGTTTTTGCCACTAAATTTGTATCGGGACCCTGCACTATCCATCCATGTACCCTCAGTTCTGTCCCATCCACCCCTTTACTTTCAGCTCTACACCTCAGCTTTGCCCATCTCCCCCTCTTCCTTCCAGCTCTGCCCATCTACCCACCCACCAGCTCTACCCAGCCATTCCTGTGCTTTTCATGTTGCCCATCCATCCCTCTTCCTCCCAGCTATCTCTCCATCCACCCATTCCTGCCCTTCCTGTTTTGTCCATCCCTCTTCCTCAATACTCTGCCCATTCATATGGGGCCAAATTAAAATAACAGCTCCAATAGGGGTTTGGAGGGCAAGCAGCCCTTCTTAATGTTGGCCATGAAATTTATAGGCCCCTGACCCATGACTCTCCACTGCAAAGGGGCCCACTGAGACCATGCCGCCCGAGAGCCCACATAAACCCGGAGCCGGCCCTGTATAATATATCCGGAGAGCAGTGAGACCATGGAACTCTCTGCCAGAGGAGGTAGTCACGAAAAATACACTAAAAGAGTTCAAAAGTGGCCTGAATGCCATCCTTGCATGTAATAACATTACCAGCTATGGCTACTAGACCACTGGAAGGAGATCTATAGTGGCCGGGATGCCCTCCTGGCATGTAATAACATTACCAGCTATGGCTACTAGACCACTGGAAGGAGATCTATAGTGGCCGGGATTCCCTCCTTGCATGTAATACCATTGCCAGCTATGGCTACTAGACCACTGGAAGGAGATCTATAGTGGCCGGGATGCCCTCCTTACATGTAATAACATTACCAGCTATGGCTACTAGACCACTGGAAGGAGATCTATAGTGGCCGGGATTCCCTCCTTGCATGTAATACCATTGCCAGCTATGGCTACTAGACCACTGGAAGGAGATCTATAGTGGCCGGGATTCCCTCCTTGCATGTAATACCATTGCCAGCTATGGCTACTAGACCACTGGAAGGAGATCTATAGTGGCCAGGATGCCCTCCAGGCATGTAATAACATTTCCAGCTATGGCTACTAGACCACTGGAAGGAGATCTATAGTGGCCGGGATGCCCTCCTGGCATGTAATAACATTACCAGCTATGGCTACTAGACCACTGGAAGGAGATCTATAGTGGCCGGGATGCCCTCCTGGCATGTAATAACATTACCAGCTATGGCTACTAGACCACTGGAAGGAGATCTATAGTGGCCAGGATGCCCTCCAGGCATGTAATAACATTTCCAGCTATGGCTACTAGACCACTGGAAGGAGATCTATAGTGGCCGGGATTCCCTCCTTGCATGTAATAACATTACCAGCTATGGCTACTAGACCACTGGAAGGAGATCTATAGTGGCCAGGATTCCCTCCTTGCATGTAATAACATTACCAGCTATGGCTACTAGTCCACTGGAAGGAGATCTATAGTGGCCGGGATGCCCTCCTTGCATGTAATAACATTACCAGCTATGGCTACTAGACCACTGGAAGGAGATCTATAGTGGCCGGGATGCCCTCCTTGCATGTAATAACATTACCAGCTATGGCTACTAGACCACTGGAAGGAGATCTATAGTGGCCGGGATGTCCTCCTGGCATGTAATAACATTACCAGCTATGGCTACTAGACCACTGGAAGGAGATCTATAGTGGCCGGGATTCCCTCCTTGCATGTAATAACATTTCCAGCTATGGCTACTAGTAGAGATGAGCGAACTTTTGAAAAATTCGATTCGACTGATTCGCCGAATTTTCCGACAAAAATCGTTTCGACCCGAATTTATTCGCGACGAATCGCTATTAAAAACGGCTATTTCTGAGCCTCCTAGAGCCTCAATAGGGTTGTAAACCATTCTGCCTTGCTGTAACACGCACAGGATGCGTGCTGGGTTAGTTAAAGGAGCAGTATCGCGAAATTTGCATTCAAAAAGATAAATAATTAAATAGCCACACAATAGCTTATAACATGTGTATGAATAATCTGGCGATAGAAAAAGAAAAAAAAATATGCCTCTCTTTTAAATTGTATAATTACAATGGCTCAGTCCATTTGCTCAATAGGGGGATCTGCTGGTTGTATTTAGTGAGCTGCTTCATTTAGCCCACTGGTCTCCTAGCAACACTTTACCTCAGAGGCTGACACTGTAACAGCTGTTTGTGTGTGAGGTGCTGCTTTTGTTATGAGACCAGGTGACTCAAATGTGTAAAATCTATACAAAATAAACTAAACTGACTGAAAACGACTGAAATTCTTCTTTGAATAACTGTGCAGGAAAATCCAAAGGTATTAAAGTGGAACAAAACCCCATTCTAAATCAGGATGCCCACTGTGTGAAACGACCCCTGGATAACCACAGATCCCCCCATTTTTCTGGCACTCACGCAGATAGTCATTTAGACAGGCCGGGCAGCCAGGAAGGTTACTGCTCAGGCTTCCCATCTGCGTGCAAACAGAGCTGATTGGATGAGAGCCCGCGCATGCGCTGTGGGACAGGGAAAGGTACGTTTTCACAGGCGAACTTGGGGATTTAACATATCAGGGCATCCCAAGTCGGGATGCCCCTAGGGGCACAAATCAAAACTCCAGATAGTGAAAATCCTGGGTTGGGCTTTGCTCAAAACACACAAAGCTGAAAGAAAGATCATATGGAAAAAAGAAAAATAAGAATATGAAAGAGAAAATGGTAAACTGATAAAAAAAACTGGTCAAATGATTCTGCAGCAGAGCCAACATGAAGGGAAAACTGTCAAAATCAGCTAAATGACTTCTAGAGCTTTTCTCTCTGTTTTAGATATATAAGCTCTGGCCAGGCAATGTTGCAATGTTGTTATCTTATGCTGGACGGCTGCCAGCACTGAACAGCTGAGACTTTGATACATTCTCCTCAGCGTGGAACTGATACATTGTATCTCCCCTCTCCTCAGCATGGAACAGGCCAAGAGTGTCGGCTGCCGACACTGACAAGACATAAACATGAGCTATTAGTCTCCAGCTGTTCAACACACACATCATTTTTTTCTACATTTATAATTCTTACTCCAACACCTACCTACATTCCAAGTACCATTTAAATATAAGTCACCAAGAAAAATTCACGATACTGCTCCTTTAAATAATACTTTGAATAAATATCACATGCAGATCAGAGGCATCGCTAATAGAATCGCAGAGCGGCACAATTGAATTCAAGAGAGTTGAAGTGGCATCACTATGAGGGGCAGGAGCCCAAACATTGCTTTAAAGAGACACTGGAGTTGGCAGCAGCAGGAGCCCAAAAATTGGATGAATCACACCCTGGAGTTGGCAGCAGCAGCAGGAGCCCAAACATTGGCTGAAAGAGACACTGGAGTTGGCTTCAGGAGCCCAAAAATTGGATGAATCACACCCTGGAGTTGCAAGCAGCAGGAGCCCAAACATAGCTTGAAAGACACACTGTAGTTGGCTTCAGGAGCCCAAAAATTGGATGAATCACACCCTGGAGTTGGCAGCAACAGCAGCAGGAGCCCAAATATACACTGGAGTTGGCTTCAGGAGCCCAAAAATTGGATGAATCACACCCTGGAGTTGGCAGCAGCAGCAGCAGCAGGAGCCCAAATATTACTTTAAAGAGACACTGGAGTTGGCTTCAGGAGCCAAAAAATTGGATGAATCACACCCTGGAGTTGGCAGCAGCAGCAGCAGGAGCCCAAATATACACTGGAGTTGGCTTCAGGAGCCCAAAAATTGGATGAATCACACCCTGGAGTTGGCAGCAGCAGCAGCCCAGATATACACTGGAGTTGGCTTCAGGAGCCCAAAAATTGGATGAATCACACCCTGGAGATGGCAGGAGTTGGCAGCAGCAGCAGCAGGAGCCCAAATATTACTTTAAAGACACCCTGGGGTTGGCTTCAGGAACCCAAAAATTGGATGAATCACACCCTGGAGTTGCAAGCAGCAGGAGCCCAAATATTACTTTAAAGAGACACTGGAGTTGGCTTCAGGAGCCCAAAAATTGGATGAATCACACCCTGGAGTTGGCAGCAGCAGCAGCAGGAGCCCAAATATACACTGGAGTTGGCTTCAGGAGCCCAAAAATTGGATGAATCACACCCTGGAGTTGGCAGCAGCAGGAGCCCAAATATTACTTTAAAGAGACACTGGAGTTGGCTTCAGGAGCCCAAAAGTTGGATGAATCACACCCTGGAGTTGGCAGTAGCAGCAGCAGGAGCCCAAATATACACTGGAGTTGGCTTCAGGAGCCCAAAAATTGGATGAATCACACCCTGGAGTTGGCAGCAGCAGCAGGAGCCCAAATATTACTTTAAAGAGACACTGGAGTTGGCTTCAGGAGCCCAAAAATTGGATGAATCACACACTGGAGTTGGCAGCAGCAGCAGCAGCAGGAGCCCAAATATACACTGGAGTAGGCTTCAGGAGCCCAAAAATGGGATGAATCACACCCTGGAGTTGGCAGGAGTTGGCAGCAGCAGCAGCAGGAGCCCAAATATTACTTTAAAGAGACACTGGAGTTGGCTTCAGGAGCCCAAAAATTGGATGAATCACACCCTGGAGTTGGCAGCAGCAGCAGCAGGAGCCCAAATATACACTGGAGTTGGCTTCAGGAGCCCAAAAATTGGATGAATCACACCCTGGAGTTGGCAGGAGTTGGCAGCAGCAGCAGCAGGAGCCCAAATATTACTTTAAAGAGACCCTGGGGTTGGCTTCAGGAGCCCAAAAATTGGATGAATCACACCCTGGAGTTGCAAGCAGCAGGAGCCCAAATATTACTTTAAAGAGACACTGGAGTTGGCTTCAGGAGCCCAAAAATTGGATGAATCACACCCTGGAGTTGGCAGCAGCAGCAGCCGGAACCCAAATATTACTTTAAAGAGACACTGGAGTTGGCTTCAGGAGCCCAAAAATTGGATGAATCACACCCTGGAGTTGGCAGCAGCAGCAGCCGGAGCCCAAATATTACTTTAAAGAGACACTGGAGTTGGCTTCAGGAGCCCAAAAATTGGATGAATCACACCCTGGAGTTGGCAGCAGCAGCAGCAGGAGCCCAAATATACACTGGAGTTGGCAGCAGGAGCCCAAAAATTGGATGAATCACACCCTGGAGTTGGCAGGAGTTGGCAGCAGCAGCAGGAGGAGCCCAAATATTACTTTAAAGAGACCCTGGGGTTGGCTTCAGGAGCCCAAAAATTGGATGAATCACACCCTGGAGTTGGCAGGAGTTGGCAGCAGCAGCAGCAGGAGCCCAAATATTACTTTAAAGAGACCCTGGGGTTGGCTTCAGGAGCCCAAAAATTGGATGAATCACACCCTGGAGTTGCAAGCAGCAGGAGCCCAAATATTACTTTAAAGAGACACTGGAGTTGGCTTCAGGAGCCCAAAAATTGGATGAATCACACCCTGGAGTTGGCAGCAGCAGCAGCCGGAACCCAAATATTACTTTAAAGAGACACTGGAGTTGGCTTCAGGAGCCCAAAAATTGGATGAATCACACCCTGGAGTTGGCAGCAGCAGCAGCCGGAGCCCAAATATTACTTTAAAGAGACACTGGAGTTGGCTTCAGGAGCCCAAAAATTGGATGAATCACACCCTGGAGTTGGCAGCAGCAGCAGCAGGAGCCCAAATGTACCCTGGAGTTGGCTTCAGGAGCCCAAAAATTGGATGAATCACACCCTGGAGTTGGCAGGAGTTGGCAGCAGCAGGAGCCCAAATATTACTTTAAAGAGACTCTGGGGTTGGCTTCAGGAGCCCAAAAATTGGATGAATCACACCCTGGAGTTGGCAGCAGCAGGAGCCCAAAAATTGGCCTAAAGACAGAAATATGTTTTGCACCATTTGGAAAGTGTAAACGTGGCACCATGCTGAATCTAGTCGCATGCATCAGGCATTGGTGGGTGGAAATCCTGGCTGATCCATCCCTGATTCATTTTGACAAAGGTGAGTCTCTCCACATTTTTAGTTGACAGACGAGTTCTCCTCGCCGTAACTATGGCCCCCGCCGCACTAAACACCCGCTCAGATGGCACGCTACTTGACGGGCAGGACAGCTTTTCCAGGGCAAACTCTGCTAGTTGCGCCCACAAATCAAGTTTGGCTGCCCAGAAGTCCAGCGGATCCTCAAGGTGTGTTGGCATGGTCATGTCAAAGTATGACATGACCTGCTGGTTCTGGTCCTGCTCCAGGTCTTCCTGCTGCTCATGAGTAGCCTCACTATGCGGGTGTAGAAAGCTACTCATTAGCGACTGAAGACTGAGGCTGCTGCTGCTGATGGAGCTGCTGCTGCTGCTCCTGCCAACCCCCCCAGCGGCCATGGCAGTGGAAGGTGAGCGCAGAGGTCCCCTCAAGTCAGACCTGCGAGAGTATGGAACATGGCGCAGATAGGCATCAGCCAACTGCCTACGTAGAATGTCTTTGTAGTAGTTCAGTTTGTCCTCCCTCTCGGTGGGTTTAAAAAATGCCCCCATTTTGTGCCGGAAGCGAGGGTCCAATAAGGTGGACAGCCAGAAGTCATCCCGCCGACAGATGGAAACAATTCTGGGGTCACTACGCAAGCACGTGAGCATACTTCCTGCCATTTGCGCAAGTGACTCGGATGGACTACCTGTCTCCATCTCCACTGCATACTGCCACGGTGTGCCCGGGTCCTCTGTCTCGCCTTCCTCAAAACCCTCTAGCTCCTCTGGCTTCTCCTGCTCCTCCTCTCCTGTCCGCTGACTAGATAAACCAGCCATTTCGCCAAGCCTAAACTGTGTTTCGCTGGGCAACTCCTCCTCCTCCTCCTCCTCCTCTTCCTCCTCCTCCTCCAGTTCAGCTCCAAGGGGGTTCATGTGGCCGTAAGATGTAAACGCCATGTCTCCAGTGCCCTGACCAGCCATGGTTTCCAACATGTGCTGTAGTACATGAAGCAGTGGAATCACGTCGTTCATCCCGTAATCCTGCCGACTGACAAATAAAGTGGCTTCCTCAAAGGG
The DNA here is from genome assembly GCA_027917425.1 of Gastrophryne carolinensis. NCBI lineage: Eukaryota > Metazoa > Chordata > Amphibia > Anura > Microhylidae > Gastrophryne > Gastrophryne carolinensis. The sequence goes on from CM051234.1 coordinate 30,363,713, forward strand.
CCTGAGCAAACGGCAGGTGTCACGTATGAGCTGCCACTGGTTGACATTGAAGTTACACAGGGGAGTCCCCCTATCTGCTTGGACCATCAGGAAATCCGTGATGGCTTTTCTCTGTTCATATAATCGGTCCAACATGTGAAGGGTGGAATTCCAACGGGTGGAAACATCGCAAATCAGACTATGTTGGGGGATACCATTCTGACGCAGTAGCTCAAGAAGGGTGTGTTTGGCGGTGTAGGAGTGGCTGAAGTGCATGCAAAGTTTCCGTGAAGTTGTCAGGATGTCCTGCAGATGGGGGGAACACTTCAGAAACCGCTTGACAACCAGATTGAAGACATGAGCCATGCAGGGGGCATGGGTCAGGCTTCCTTGGCGCAGCGCAGACAAAATGTTCTTCCCATTGTCGGTAACCATGATTCCCATTTTAAGTTTTCTTGGAGTAAGCCATGTTTGGATTTCCTGATGAATACATTTAAGCAGTTCCTCCCCTGTATGACTCCGTTCGCCAAGACAAACCATGTGAAGCACTGCGTGACACCTCCGTGCCCTGCACACATGGTAGACTGGAGGGGCACTGAGACTTGAGCCTACAGTGGAGGGTGAGGAGATGACGGAGGATGAGGAGGCCGAGGTGCACGGTGTCACAGGCCCAACGGGCAGGGAGCGCGGAGGCCGAAGCGGCGTGACCTGTCCAAGTTGCTGCTGCTGCTGCAAAGTGACCACATTCACCCAGTGGGCCGTAAACGACATGTACTGTCCCTGACCGTAGTTACAGCTCCAGATGTCGGCACTGCCATGCACTTTGCTACACACCGACAGGCTCAAGGACTGGCCCACCTTCTGTTCAACAAAAGTGTGCAGCGCTGGTACTGCCTTCTTGGCAAAGAAATGATGGCTTGGGACTCTCCACCTCGGCTCGGCACAAGCCATCAGTTCTCTGAAAGGTGCAGATTCCACCACCTGAAAAGGGAGCGACTGCAGCACCAGCAACTTGGACAGGAGCACATTCAGCTTCTGCTCCGTAGGATGAGTGGGCGCATACTGCTGTCTCTTGGACATGGCTTCGCTGATGGATTGCTGGCGGGATGCATGACTTGGAGGAGGAGGAGGAGCAGGAGCGACAGAGGATGGGTATGATGCACAGCTGCCTTCGGCTGAGGTGCTGGAGCCTTGGCTGGCAGAAATTGGGAGCGGCGTGCCACTTGTTGAGGAAGCAGACTGGACCACCCCTTGGGAGCCTCGGTTCTCCCAGGTCGCTTTATGGTGACGCATCATATGTTGACGCAGGGCCGTGGTGCCAACATTTGGCCCCTGGCCACGCTTCACCTTTTGCCTACATATCTTGCATGTGGCCATGTTACCCTCCTGCGGATGATTCAGGAAAAACTGCCACACTGCCGAGTAGCTACTTTTCCCACCCCCTGGCCTCACTGATTCACTGCTGCTGTTGCCAACTCCAGGAACCCCTGCTTCACTACCTCCCGATAAGGTAGACTGCCGCACAGCAGGTGCTCTACCCCGGCCCCGGCCCCGGCCGGCTCCAGCCTTTGGAATTGTGCCCCCATGCTGACTGCTACCACCTTGCTGCCTCAGCTGCTGACTCCGGGGCAACCTGCGCCCCTCTTCTCCTGATGATGACGATGAAGCCCCTTCATCACCCGGCTCCCAAGTGCGATCGGCTTCATCGTCATCATCATTATCACCGAGTTGTGGCTGTACGTCACTGATGTTCGTGGATTCGTCAACAGTGTCTGGCGCAGGAGCTGGAACGCTCGCAGCACCCACGACACTGTCCACATCACTATTTGTCTGCCTAGCTAAAGAAGCCACCTCCATTTCATGGCTGGGCAGTAGCTGCTGACTGTCCTCTATCTGATCGTCCTCCTCACTAAAGAGTGGAGCTGAACCCAAAGCATAGGATACGTCGCTGGGGGAGGGAACGGCGTAGGACAGGGACTGATCTAGGGGCATGCCAACTCAGGGTTGTGTCAGAGGAACCTACCGACCCTAGACTGGGGGTCTCAGACGTAAGTTGTGATGATGTTGTTGATGAGCGCGTCAACCAATCTACCACGGCAGATGCGTTACTGGTGGAGACCCGACCGCTAGCAGATACTGGCAGATTAGGTCTCTCAGCGTGACTCCTGCTGCTACTGGCCCCCAGTCTGCTGCGAGCTCTGCCTGCGGAATCTTGGCCTCTGCCACTCCTCTTTTCACTTCCAGGCACTTGTCTGCCGGACATAGTCTAACTGGCGTGGAAGTAGGTGATATTTTAAGAACCCCCAGGCAGCGGTGGGTCTATATGAAACAGAATATAATGCACACCAAAAGTGAGCAGTAACACTCAGCCTCCAACAGGCCTGCCTAGTGTAAATAAGAGAGCTGCTTAGTGTAAATAAAGAGGGGTATGCTATGTTACAGAATGGGATGCCCCAACAGCCAGCAGTGCACCTGGCAGCAGTAAGACTATGCACAGCAAAAGTGTCTTTATCAGGCCTAATTTCTATTAGAATAAGTGCAAATGGTTATGGTATTAAATAGAGGCTGCTGTAGTCACAGAATGGGATGCCCCAAACAGGAGTGCACCTGGCAGGCAGTAGTGCTATGCACAGCAAAAGTGTCTTTATGAGGCCTAATTTCTATTAGAATAAGTGCAAATGGTTATGGTATTAAATAGAGGCTGCTGTAGTCACAGAATGGGATGCCCCAAACAGGAGTGCTCCTGGCAGGCAGTAGTGCTATGCACAGCAAAAGTGTCTTTATCAGGCCTAATTTCAATTATAATAGGTGCAAATGGTTATGGTCTTAAATAGAGGCTGCTGTAGTCACAGAATGGGATGCCCCAAACAGGAGTGCACCTGGCAGGCAGTAGTGCTATGCACAGCAAAAGTGTCTTTATCAGGCCTAATTTCTATTAGAATAAGTGCAAATGGTTATGGTATTAAATAGAGGCTGCTGTAGTCACAGAATGGGATGCCCCAAACAGGAGTGCACCTGGCAGGCAGTAGTGCTATGCACAGCAAAAGTGTCTTTATCAGGCCTAATTTCAATTATAATAGGTGCAAATGGTTATGGTCTTAAATAGAGGCTGCTGTAGTCACAGAATGGGATGCCCCAAACAGGAGTGCACCTGGCAGGGACCAGTAGTGCTATGCACAGCAAAAGTGTCTTTATCAGGCCTAATTTCAATTATAATAGGTGCAAATGGTTATGGTCTTAAATAGAGGCTGCTGTAGTCACAGAATGGGATGCCCCAAACAGGAGTGCACCTGGCAGGCAGTAATGCTATGCACAGCAAAAGTGTCTTTATCAGGCCTAATTTCAATTATAATAGGTGCAAATGGTTATGGTCCTAAATAGAGGCTGCTGTAGTCACAGAATGGGATGCCCCAAACAGGAGTGCACCTGGCAGGCAGTAGTGCTATGCACAGCAAAAGTGTCTTTATCAGGCCTAATTTCAATTATAATAGGTGCAAATGGTTATGGTCTTAAATAGAGGCTGCTGTAGTCACAGAATGGGATGCCCCAAACAGGAGTGCACCTGGCAGGGACCAGTAGTGCTATGCACAGCAAAAGTGTCTTTATCAGGCCTAATTTCAATTATAATAGGTGCAAATGGTTATGGTCTTAAATAGAGGCTGCTGTAGTCACAGAATGGGATGCCCCAAACAGGAGTGCACCTGGCAGGGACCAGTAGTGCTATGCACAGCAAAAGTGTCTTTATCAGGCCTAATTTCAATTATAATAGGTGCAAATGGTTATGGTCTTAAATAGAGGCTGCTGTAGTCACAGAATGGGATGCCCCAAACAGGAGTGCACCTGGCAGGCAGTAGTGCTATGCACAGCAAAAGTGTCTTTATCAGGCCTAATTTCAATTATAATAGGTGCAAATGGTTATGGTCTTAAATAGAGGCTGCTGTAGTCACAGAATGGGATGCCCCAAACAGGAGTGCACCTGGCAGGCAGTAGTGCTATGCACAGCAAAAGTGTCTTTATCAGGCCTAATTTCAATTATAATAGGTGCAAATGGTTATGGTCTTAAATAGAGGCTGCTGTAGTCACAGAATGGGATGCCCCAAACAGGAGTGCACCTGGCAGGGACCAGTAGTGCTATGCACAGCAAAAGTGTCTTTATCAGGCCTAATTTCAATTATAATAGGTGCAAATGGTTATGGTCTTAAATAGAGGCTGCTGTAGTCACAGAATGGGATGCCCCAAACAGGAGTGCACCTGGCAGGCAGTAGTGCTATGCACAGCAAAAGTGTCTTTATCAGGTCTAATTTCAATTATAATAGGTGCAAATGGTTATGGTCTTAAATAGAGGCTGCTGTAGTCACAGAATGGGATGCCCCAAACAGGAGTGCACCTGGGACCAGTAGTGCTATGGACAGCAAAAGTGTCTTTATCAGGCCTAATTTCAATTAGAATAAGTGCAAATGGTTATATGGTCTTAAATAGAGGCTGCTGTAGTCACAGAATGGGATGCCCCAAACAGGAGTGCACCTGGGACCAGTAGTGCTATGCACAGCAAAAGTGTCTTTATCAGGCCTAATTTCAATTAGAATAAGTGCAAATGGTTATATGGTCTTAAATAGAGGCTGGTGTAGTCACAGAATGGGATGCCACAACAGGAGTGCACCTGGCAGGCAGTAGTGCTATGCACAGCAAAAGTGTCTTTATCAGGCCTAATTTCAATTATAATAGGTGCAAATGGTTATGGTCTTAAATAGAGGCTGGTGTAGTCACAGAATGGGATGCCCCAAACAGGAGTGCACCTGGGACCAGTAGTGCTATGCACAGCAAAAGTGTCTTTATCAGGCCTAATTTCAATTAGAATAAGTGCAAATGGTTATATGGTCTTAAATAGAGGCTGGTGTAGTCACAGAATGGGATGCCACAAAAACCAGCAGTGCACCTGGCAGGGACCAGTAGTGCTATGCACAGCAAAAGTGTCTTTATCAGGCCTAATTTCAATTAGAATAAGTGCAAATGGTTATATGGTCTTAAATAGAGGCTGGTGTAGTCACAGAATGGGATGCCTCACAGCAGACTTAAGATCAGTTCAGTATATATGCACAGTTAGTGTATAAGCAGCCTGAAAACGCTAACAAAGCCAGTCAGCCAGCCAGTAACAAACACTCAGGCTGGATGAAAAAAAAAAAATCTCCCTGTGACTGCCTCCGATTTTTCCTAGCTTTCCCTGTTTTTCGCTGACTTTCTGTCTGTCTCCTGCCTGTCTCCTGCCTGTCTCCTGCCTGTCTCCTGCCTGTCTCCTGCCTGTCTCCTGCCTGTCTAACTGCCTGTCTAACTGCCTGTCTAACTGCCTGTCTAACTGCCTGTCTAACTGCCTGTCTAACTGCCTCTCCCTCACTACAGCGTTTTGTCTGTCTAACTGCCTGTCCCTGCCTGTCTAACTGCCTCTCCCTCACTACAGCGTTTTGTCTCTCACGAATGCAATAGAGAAATGAGGAAAACCAAGATGGCCGCCGGCCTTAAATAGCGCTGTGACGTCACCGGGCTTGCTGGCTGCTGATAGGCTGCATGTGACTGCCCCAGCTTGCACTGGCGCGGGGTAGATGTCTGGACATGTCCCGTCCGCCATCTTAGAATGCCTGTATGTAAATGAATGGATGTTAAAGGAAAACCTCGAGCGATCGAATCGCGGGGAAATTCGGATTCGATCCGAATCGAATTTTTCATGAAATTCGGATCGAATCCGGGTTCGTCCGGATCGATTCGCTCATCCCTAGCTACTAGACCACTGGAAGGAGATCTATAGTGGCCGGGATGCCCTCCTTGCATGTAATAACATTAGCAGCTATGGCTACTAGACCACTGGAAGGAGATCTATAGTAGCCGGGATGCCCTCCTTGCATGTCATAACATTACCAGCTATGGCTACTAGACCATTAACAGGCAGAACCGGTTGGACTAAAGTCTTTTTTCAGTCTAACACATACCTCCCAACTTGTAAAGATAGGAAAGAGGGACACACGGGTAGGCGCCACTAATTTTTGGTCAATTAAGACACACCCCTAGCCACACTCATACCATACCCCTAAACAGGGGATTACCCTGTGACTGGACATCCACATTCAAGTGGAACAAAACCCACCTGGGTGAAATCTAACAGATTCAAAACCCGTCTCCCCCATAGATGTGAATATCAGCAGCCGCATCCCTGGGCTGACGGGCTGTGTGCACACCCAATGCTGTGACAAGAGTACACACAGTGAGTGAGTACACACAAGAGCACACAGTGAGGCATCCCAAATCAGGATGTCTTGGGTGTAAGAAACAAAACCCGGAATAGTGAAAATACTGTATTTTATTCCACTTTCAAGAGGGACAAAACCCAATATTTTCACATTATCTTGAGTTTTGTTCATTTCTGGAGAGACATTGCAATTTGGGATACCCCACTGTGTGTATCCTTAGGGATCACCTGTAAACTAACCTTTTCTCTGTTCCAAAAGTGCATGCTCAGCCAAATAGGCTGGTCAATGCAGTGAGTTTCACACAGCAAGGAATCCCTATTTGGGATGCATCATAAAGAGTTAGACCACCCCCAAGAGTCTTATAGACTCAAGTGGGTGGATGTTCCTCTTCGATCCCCCCCCCCCGACAGTAAAGTTAGCTCTGAGCTTTGGGTTAACCTGATCCCAGCTGCACACTGCTGGGCTTAGCTGGTGTTAACTGCTGTCTTCCATTCATCACACAGAGAGCAGGGACAGTAGGGATCACACACACACACCAATCCCCGCGGTGGCCACGCCCATTTGGCTCCCCGTCCAATCCCAGCAATGGCTGAGCCCAATTACACTGAAGAGCTGCAGCCCGATTGGCTAACTAGCTCTTCTTGCAACACGCATTAGCGAAGAAGTCTGCCTGCACTGAGAAGGGAAGGGGGCTGTGGATGGGGGTAGAGGACGTAGCGCCGTGGTGGTGATGAAGGCTCCTTGTTTGGCATAAGCCCTGACAGTCCCACGGTAAGAGGGTAACCGGGCGCGGGACGCGGGAATCATAATGCGATCCCGGGACGGTTCCCGCCCAATCCGTATGGCCTTCTCATGGTAGTAAAAGATTCAATTCATGAGAAAAAAGCCTGAGAATGTCATTGTTGCTGAATCACCAGATAAAAAGACAATGAAAGTCAATGGCACTTTTTTACTTCTAAGAAAAGTAGAGAACTGTTTCCTCCTTTCTACACTGTAGTAAAAGCTGCCATTGACTTTCATTGTCTTTTTATCCAGTGATTCGGTAACAGTGACATTCTCAGGTTTTTTTCTCATGAATTGAATTTTTTACTACCATGAGAATTTGTTTCTACCTTTATTGAATCGAGGCCTATGTTACTATCAGGCAGGGGTTGTTTTGCTGGTGGCCAAAAACACCCAAATAACATAATCACTATGTCCCTGACACAGGTAGCGCACACTAATATAGCATCACCATTCAGTAACATCACCTTTCCAATAGGAACTTGAATGGGAAATAGGCACCACTTCACCACAAAACAGATCGGGCTTCTATCGTCATCTGCCTGAGCATCAGCCAGAGGAATCAGAGGTACGGTGAAAGGCAGAGACCACACTGTGGCCCTTATTTAACAAGGGATAGCGCCAGGTAGCGAACGGTGAGCGAACGGTAATGACGGTCACCTCCACGAGAACGCCGGCTCCCCTCCGCAATCACACATTTATCAAGCCGATCCTGCTTAGCGACTGACAGAGCGCCAGATAGCGAATCATTCATCATTATTCCAGCCTCACCCCACAGCGCCAGCGAGCGACCTTGAACAGCGACAGGTATGACCTCTCGCTACCTGGCGCTCTCCAATGCATTTCAATGGAACAATCTTTAAATATTCTTAATTTATTGCTATTAATGTTTTTTTTTTTTTTTTTTTAAATGTCAAAAATTCTGTGACCACTTCTGCAATGTTAGATATTTTTTTTAAGGTTAAAAAAAAAAAAAAATTGTGCAGAATTGATATTACAGGTCTGATATTAATGTATTCATATTACAAAATGTTTTGAAAAACATGTTTTTTTTTTTTTTCAAAAAATATGGTTGTTTGGGGGTTAAAAAACTACTTTTAACCCATCGCCGCCAGCGCTCTGGGGTTTAAACAAGCATTTCACAGCGCGAGAATTTTTTGAGCGTGATTTGTTAATGAATATGCTGGGAGCCGTTCGCTATGGCCATTCGCTGTCATGCGCTCCCATACAGCGCGGAACCTGTCAAACAGCGACTCCTAACCCCGTATTCAACATTACCGCACACCGACGGGGTCGCTGTCAACAGCCGAACAACGGCCAAGCACAGCGAATACTAGCGGGCGCTGTGAAAATAACGCTACTGTCGCTCATCTGTCGCTACCTGGCGCTATTAATGAATCGGCCTCTGTGTTAAGACGTCTCAAAACACAGGTGAATTCCTCTCCCTCACAACACTCTGGGTCCCTTTTTAAGGAGGCAAAGCCAGCAGTTGTTTGCTGACTAATTTGCTCTTCAAAGGAGATAATAAACAACCCAAACTCAAGCAGGGAATGGCCATTTCCCACACTTGGGGCTCGATTCAACAAAGGTAGAAAATGGATTTTTCATGTGTTTTGTGCTTAAAAAGTTGCGATTTCACGATGATTCAGCAACCTGGAACCATTGTAAAATACGAGTCACTCAAATTAAATTCGATTGCGTTCGTAAAAGTGCAAAATAAATTAGTGGAACGAAAAAAATGTACTACTGCATTTTGCGATTCGAAAATTTTACTACTGATTCAGGTGGACTTGATGAGCCACACACATGATATAAATTAGAGTGTTTCACACTAGTTTTTTGATGCAGCTTTCAGCAGGAGAAAACTAATTTTGCTCTTTCTCACAATGGAGCCCTTCTACTTTCTTTGCAATGGTAGTAATAAACTCTAATGGTAGTAAAAAATTCAATTCATAAGAAAAAAGCCTGAGAATCACTAGTTAGGAAAACAATGAAAGTCAATGGCACTTTTTTACTCCTGAAAAAAATATTGAACTTTTTACCCCTTTTTACTAGTAGTAAAAAGTTCCATAAGAACAGGGGAAGGTACATGGGAGCGGTCGACCTTTGGGTTTTTACACTGTGGGGCACCAAAACCCAGAATAGTCAAAATCCTGGGTTTTGGTCCACGTTATAGTGTAAGCATAAGAATGACATACCATGAGGTTAAAGCTAGCAAAGAGCTGCACCCTGCACCCAAGGACACGTGGTGCTATGTGAGCAAGCTTTGTATAAAAAACAATGGCCACATTTCTGCATTAAAGGAAACATTTTTAATACAGGTCCCTGGCAATCCAACCAAACCCCCCCCCAAAAAAACAACATACATGCCTCTTACAAATATTACTGTTTAATTAGTACTTCCACTACAGCATACCTTGCCTCTTTATTACATGTATCCACAATGTTAGCCATGTAAAACAGCTACACAGCCAACTTTAAAAGTTGAAAAAAATTATGCATTTACCCATTGAAAAACTTTACTACACCATGCAGCAGTCAGAAAACAATACTAAACAATAGAAAAAAAAAATCAATACATTTTCCAATAATTTTCGCTTGCGACAACCTATTTACGAGCATTTTGAAAATTTTACGAGTGATTCGAAAATTTTACGATTGTATTTTCGAGTGCACGTATTTAAATCAATCCCTTTTTAGAATCACTCGAAAAAGTAAAAAATGTATGCGTGCGATCCAATTTTTCGAGTGACACAAATTTATTTCTACCTTTGTTGAATCGAGCCCTTGATCTTTGAGTCTATGTGACTTGCAAACCAGACTTTTGATTGATCAAACAGTGTCATGAATGACTTGCCTTCAGCCCATGCCCGTGGTGTCCCTAGGCAACTGGCCAGGGTTTCTCCTGCCCAGCAGCCGCTTCTGCCTCAGATGCCAGCTCCAGCGACGCGTGTGTCGCCGAGCGCGCCCTCCTCCCTCGTCCACTGTCATTCTACTCGTGCTTGCGCACGAGTACAGTCAGCTCATGTCCTCCGGTGGTGCTATACACAGAGTGGCCACTGGAGGCTGTTTAAAAGAGCTAAACCTAGGAGGTGCAGTTCTGGGCAGTATGCCTTTGGAGTTCATCTGGGGCAATCAGCCCAGAGCTCTCTAAGTGCACCAATCAAACCACAGATCCGAAGTGCACCAATCAGCACACAGATCCAAAGTGCACCAATCACAGTCACTGCCTCCCTGTCCAATCCAGCCGGGTTCAGTCCTATAAAGGGATTACCTCTTCAGTGTGTCAGTGCCTGTGATAGCATTTAGCTGGCTTGTTATTGTTCCTGTGATTGCTTGTTTATATTGTTATTGACCATCTGCTTGAATCTCGACCATGTCTTCGTCTCATCCCTTTGTACTGCGCAGCTCTCTGACCTCCCGGTGTGACCCCCTGGCTTGACGTCTGACTTCGCTTGAATTCTCCTGAGCACCCGAATTGCTTCCAGTATTACCTGTTTCCGAAGCACCTGAACTGTTTCCAGTACTTACCTGACATTGCCCAGTCTGGCCTCTGGTTCATCTGCCTTCAACCCCTGTAAGCTCACATCCTTTGTGCTATTAAGTCCTGGGGGCAACCGTGTCCGGTGAGGCGTATAAAGCGTCCCGGCAAACGGGGGCTTGTCTAAAGGTGAAGCTAGCAGCGGAGATTGGGGGTTGTGGGCTTACTCTGAAGGTGGGTGTCCCACAGGCCTGACAAATAGCCTCTCAGTTTCGTATTTAGACAGCTATGTTAAATAGTAGTAAACATTCTCACTGATAGACAATGGCAGCTTTTATGACAAGGACAGAGCTGTATCTCTCAATGTTTGCGTCAACACAGTAAAACCAAGTCAGCAACTTAAAAGCTTCAACCATGTCATGTTTTCAATAAAATATATACATTACATCTAATATTCTGTTGCATAACAGGGGTGTAGCTAGGGGGGAGCAGGAGGGCATGTGCCCCGGGTACAGCAGGTCAGGGGGGTGCCAGACGGGGGCCTGAGCACAGATGGGGGTGCCATTTCGAATCTTTGCCTTGGGTGGCAGAAAGCCTAGCTACTCCTCTGCTATCAGGAGCGGGCTAGCCATAAGGAGACCCGGGACAATGTAATGTCCGATGGGACACAATGCTTTAGGGCCAGTGGGCTACTGCTTTTAACACCCGCATTCAATCCCTGTCCTCTTAGAGGCTGATTCATCACTAACGCCAGGTAGCGACAGATGAGCGTCTGTAGCAGGTATTTTCAGAGTGCCTGCTAGTAGTCGCTGTGCTCAGCCGTGGGTGGCTACTTCATAGCGACTCAGTCGCTGTTCAGTAATGTTGAATACATTGTGAGGAGTCACTATTTGACCAGTACAGCGCTGTATGGGAGCGCATGTTAGCGACTGCTCATAGCGACCGACTCACACCATATTCAGCAAAAAAAACAGCCTCACAAATCTCTGGCGCTGAAAAATGCTTCTCTGAAGCCCAGAGCGCAGGAGGCGGTGTGATTAAAGTCTATCCACTAGTAACAAAGGGAAAACATATGGAATTACATTGTAACAACATTGTAACATTAACACTTTAATGGCAGACCTGTAATGTCATTTCTGAGGAAATATTTAAAAAATGCGAAAAAACAGCTTTTTCAATGCCAAAAGAGGTCACAGAATTATTTGTGATTTTTGGGAAAAATAAAAACAAAAAACAACCCCGTTTAAAGAGAAGAAAAGGTTCGTCCATTGAAATGTATGGGGGAGCGACAGGTAGCGAGAGGTCATACCTGGCGCTGTGCAAGGCTGAACGCTGGTGCTGTTCGCAGAGGCTTTGAAAATGATGAATCAGACGCTACATGGCGCTATCCCAATCGCTAAACAGATTCTGCTTGATAAATGTGTAATTGCGTGCCGTGTCCGGCGTTGACCAGTCGCTATCTGTGGCTACCTCACATTAACCAGGCGCTACCTGACGCTATCCTTTCTTTAACAACCCCCTTAGTCTCCTTTTCAGCCCCTTGTACCCACAAGCCAAGGAACCCCAGCCCCCAATGATACAGCCCTGGCATCATGGTTGGGGGGGCCTCAGCAAGGATGTATCAGGCTGCCCAGGGGCTGGTAAAATCCATGGCTGATTCTTGACCCCAGTCTGCCACTGGTTACTATGTACAGTGGTGGACTGGGGCCTAAAACCAGCCCTGGATTTTACCAACTCATGGGCAGCCCAAGACATCCCTGCTGAGCCCCCACCAACCATGATGCCGGGGCTATAGCATTGTGGCTGAGGTTCCTTGGCTTGTGGGTACAAGGGGCTGAAAAGGAGACTAAGGGGGCAGGGATTGAGTGTAAGTGTTAAAAGCAGCAGCCCAACTGGCCCTAAAGCAGCACGGCCCACCGGGAATTGTCCCAGGTCTCCCTATGGCCAGTCCACCCCTGACTATTTATGTTATTATGAAAAAAAACTGCCTTGTGATTATAGTATCATCTGCCCCACTGATACTATACTCACTGGGGCAATACATTTTTAATG